>VXBC01005428.1:40538-79254 GCA_013399945.1 Ploceus nigricollis | reverse complement strand
AACACACCCAGACCCTGCTCTGAGCCACACAAACACACCCAGACCCTGCCCTGAGCCACACAAACACCCCCAGACCCTGCTCTGAGCCACACAAACACACCCAGACCCTGCTCTGAGCCACACAAACAGCCACAAGTCCCAGCAGGAGCCCCATCGAGAAGTCTCACACTGATACAGACTGTCTCACACAAGTTGCACCAAACCATGATTTGTGGGCTCTTCTGGACTGAAGGATTCATCCTGCAGGTGAAGTTAGGAGTGCCCCTGCAACTGAGGGCAATCTGGGTGCAAAAGGAAACATTTCTCTAAGGAAGCACTGATCTTTCTGAAGTTTGCAGGGTAACTTATCCCCATTTCTGGGCAGGACAGGGAGATCTCTGTGTCTGAGTGCCGAATAAAAGCTGTGATCACTGCCCTCTCAAGAGACACCTCCCATTTACAAACCTTACTTTAACTGCATTTGAATTCCAGCAGAGCAGCCCCCAGGCACCTGCACACAGGGCTCTCCATGCAGAACCATTTCAGAATTCCTTCCCAGAGCTCTCACTCCCAGATCCATTTCCCCACTCCCACACACATGTGGGATGATGTGCAGGAGCAGCACAGAACTCCTTTGGCACAAACAGGTATTTATGTTTGCCTCCTCCCTCTGGAGGAATGCAATATTGTTGCCTTGCTCCTCTCTAAGAGGAGAACAGGGCACAAACTTTTCCTAAAGATTTGCTGGGAAAGACATGAAAGAGCTGCAGAGAAAGGAAAATAATCCTTATCTCTGTTCTCTGTTCTTCCCTGTGGAATGTGAAATGGAGATTGTTTATCTTCAGTGACCAATCCTGGTCCACCTGTGTCTGGACTCTGGAGAAGGTCACGAGATGAGTTATACAAGTCTAAGATAGGTAAGTCAGAAGTAAGTATGTAGTATAGCCTCTCTTCAATTATTATTAATGTATTTTAGTATAGATTTAATAAAGTATATTCAGCACCTCAAAAACCTTCTGATATCCTCGGACATCCTTCACTTCACATCTCTCCATGGAGTTGCCTGCATTTACAATACAATATCCCCTGCACGTGCCCAGGAGAGCTGCAGGAGTGTTTTGTTCTCTGCTCCTGGCCCTGTTCATGCAGCAATGGGAATCACAGAGTAAGGCAGCTCTCCTGAGGACTCCTAAGCACATAGAGGAAGAAATTTTCCTCACATCANAATATCTCACATACACAGTTTCTATTTTAACTCCTAAAGCTTAATTTTAATTACAAAACTACATTTACTATACTATTAAAACGTTAATACAGCATAACTTTCCAACATAACAGAACACATCTAGTAAATATCTGCCTAGAGCCATATAATATGCATTTTTCACAATATCAAAGGCCAAAGCATAGTGCTGCCATGCCTGGCTGCCAGCTGGGAGTTAAAACCTCAGATTTGATGCTGAAGATCCGGGCTAACACTAAGTTCTGACTTCACCCCCACGCACAGGTGGGGACAGCCCAGGCACAGCTTGTCCCAGTCCCCTCCTGCTTCCCAGGGCAGGCACAGCTCCCCCTCCCTCTGGCCTGGACACCAGCAAAAGCTGTCAGGCAGGTGGGATTCCTGTTCTTTTGCAGGTGTTTTTTCTTTTGCAAACCACAAAAAGCGAGTGAGTGACAAGGAGTAGGTGATACAGAAAAGCTTAAATCAGTAACGCCAATAAATGCTTCATATCAGCCAATATGCTGAGTGACAGCAGCCCTTTCACAGATCCTGATGTCTTAATTGCAGCTGCTCTGTGCCAGCAGCATTCAAACTTCCTCTCAGCCGTGCCCAGGAGCCAGCATTGAAGCACCAAAGGAAATTTGCTGTGAAAAAAATCTGCAAGAAACCACACCAGGGTCGCAACAGACACAGGAATTGCAGCCAGAGCCAGAATTCCAAGTCCCTGAGCACCCTGCTCAGTGAAGCCTTCACCAGGCTACAGGGCATTGTAGAGGGAAAAAATTACTCTGGTTTGCTGTACAAACAGGCTGCAGTTGTGTTCATCACCCGGGCTTGCACCTCTGTTCAGCCGTGGCGCATTACATGCAAATAAAGGAGAAGGAGGTAAGTTGCATTTAGCCACACGTTGTAAGGAGCCTGTGCTGCCGAGGGGCTCACAGAGGCATTTACCAGGAAAGCAGCCAGAGCTCCCTGACAGCCCTGCCTGCAAATTGCTAACTGCTTCTGCAAAGCAGGGCTTTTCCTCCTTCCCCTTTGTTTTTGGAGCTGTGAACAAAAGGCATGTGAATAACTACTTCCCACATTAGCAAACACAGCACAGAGCCAGTGCTGTCCACTGTTGTTTATGTTTTCCTATTTACAGATGGAAAATTAAACAAGAATATTAGCTGTTAGCAGTAGCCCTTTACAACATGCTGAACAAAGCTATTTTACAACATTTCCAGCAGCAGAGGAACAGGAGATTTTAAGAACCAGCAAAGTGATGCCCAGAGGTGGGAGCTGTGGTGCAGCAGACCTGGAGGAAGAGGGTCTGAGATATGGATGAATCCCTGCCACAATGGCAAAAAAAATTATAAAGTGGTGTTGGGACATCTATAATGACTGTGAACCCAGTGGTTCTCAGCACCTTTAATAGCAAGGCAAAAAATCTGGGCAGTCTGAGGCACTTCCAGCCTTTGCTGCTTTTCTTGCTAAGGCTGGGGAGGATTTTGGGCTGATAATGGTGGAGGTAGAAGCTGGACATTAAAGGTGTGCCTAAAGTGACAGCTATAGAGTGTTGCTGCTCCTTCAGGAGGACATCCTGCATCAGTGGCTCCAGACTGACAGACAGGGGGTTGGATTGGATATTGGGAAGGAATTGAGGGTGGGCAGGCCCTGGCACCAGGTGCCCAGAGAAGCTGGGGCTGCCCCTGGATCCTTGGCAGTGCCCAAGGCCAGGGTGTCCAGTAGGACTTGAAAACAGAACAGAAAGACTTTCAAGTGCTTCTGCACCTTTCCTCTGTAGTCTGTGCTCATTCTATACTACAGTTAAAATTAATAATTATTTTTAATTATAATTCAGTCCAAAAATAATTTCCAAGACACTTCTTTGCTGCCCACTGCCCTAATTCCCCAGCCTGTGTCTTGCTGGGGAGCAGCAGCAGCTGGTCCTGGAGCAGACCTGCCTGGCTCTCTGCAGGGCTACACACCCACCACCCCCATGCTGGCCAGGCTTCTTTCAAACACAATTATTGAAAGGAACCTTTGGCTTTGCAGCAAACCTCGCTGAGGCACAGAGGCAGTGAGAGCATCCAGCAGGACAGGCAAAGGGTGCACATTATTCCTCCTTATTTCATTTGTGGTTCAAGGATCTGCATATTTGTCAGAAGCCTTTTCCCCTGCCCTCTTCTCCTGGCAGCTCTTTGATCAGCAGCCCATAACCCCTGGTGCTGCTGCAGAGCTGCTCCCACTGGGCTGCCCAGGGCCAGCAGTGCTGTGGCTCAGAGCCACCCTGGCAGGTGGCACCTCCCCACCCTGCAGAGGAGAGCCCAGCACCTCCCCATGCAGTGGGGAAGGAGAAGCTCCCATGGTTTGCTGGCAGGGCAAAGCTGCCCTGCCACGGGCACAGGGACAGGGGGAACAGGGCTCCTGCTTGCCTCTCAAGGGCTCTGCCTGAGACCTGAGAGAGAATTCAGATTAAAATTTTAAATATCCACATTTTTAGATTCAGGAGCACCCTCCACTATTAGGTTTAGGCTTCTCAGCTCTGAGGAAATAAGAATGCTGTGGTGCTCCGTAATCTTTTTTAAATATTAAATTCCCAGATTATTATGGAATCAGGAAGATTTGCTTTCAAATGCTAATTTTTTTTCCTTTATTTTTCAGAAAGCACAATCCTCTGAGCTGGCTGGCTCTGCCTGTTTGAAGGCTTTGTTTTAAAATTAAACTTCCCTTCACAGAAATTTCAATAGCTACAATATTTCCATGGCTTAGGTGAGCCAAGAGCAAAGCCAACCTCAAAGACCTGTAGCAACCCTGCTAAGCTGGGCTTTGCTTTGTGCACCCAAAGAGGCAAGAAATAGCCTGGAACTAAACTCAGGGAATGGAAAGCAGGATGGTTGTGTCTGGCAGTGCTAAAAAATGCAAAGGCACCAGGAGGGCACCTCCTGCATAACTCATCTGCCTTGAGCAGCAGCTCAGGGAGAGGAGCTGCCCAGAGCTGGGGCCAGAAGAGAAGCCAGCTCACTGAAGCAGCCAAACAAAAGCAGGCTGGGCAAAAAAAAAGAAAGTATTTGAGTAGACTCAAGCATCCCAACATATTTTCCTATTTTACCCTATAGCAAAGGGATGATTTGGAAGGGTGACCAAGGTCCTTTCTACATGGCAGCTCTCCCAGCACACAATTCACACATCCAGCAGTATTCTCAGATTTAATTTTCCCTCAGGCTGTTTAAGCCCATGCAGAGGCACCTGTAGGTTCTGGGATAACATCTGCTCTACCCAAAGGAAGATGGTGGGAAACTAAAATTGCACCAACTGCTCTAGAGGGAGGGTGGTCCACGGGTGGGAGCCGAGTCTCAGCTGTGGGGAACTGGGCTCAGCTTGGCTGCAGGTTGTGTGTGTGTGCAACCTTCATCAAATCATTTCATTTTTCTTTATCCCATCCACTGTAAAGGGTAAATAATCACATTTACCTACCGTGGTTTTTGTGAGCTTGAAGACAGAAAAGCAGTGAGGAAATCAGTTTCAGGCGTTCAGAGGTACCTCAGAGCCACAGATCCTACTGAACAGTTTTTAAAAAGCAAAGCTGTGATGAGACCTCTCATCAGCAAAAAGACTGGGCTCAGCAATGACCAACCCCAGCTCCCAGACAAACACACAGGGACACTGTTTTGTGTTTAAGAAATGCTGAGAGCATTTGTTAGTGAGCTTCCAAAAAAAAAACCAGAGTGTTTGGAGTTGTTTTTGTGTTGCTTACTCAAAGACACACAAACAACTTAAAGAACAAGCTGTTCAAGGCCCATAAGCCACACTCTGCCCTTTTCTTGCTACTCTTCACAAAATTAACACAAAAAGCCTCATCTCTGCTTGCTCCCCTCCAGATATATTTTACTGCCCAGTAAAGTGCAGCAAGTCCTTTTTTACTGGGTTTGCACTCCATGGACAGCCAGAATAAACAAGCACCATTTTATTTATGTTTTTAATACTGACCAGTTACTCCAAGGAGCTGGGTGGTACTGCAGGGAAATCCCACAGGACATCTATTTTTACTCCAGGGACTGATGGAGCCTTTTCCTCTCCAGGCCACCCTGCAACCCTGACACAGAGCAGGCTGCAGTGTGAGCCTGGCCCAGCAGCAGTGCCAATGCATTGGAGATTTCTGGCCCCATTTCCAGTGGGATGAGCACCAGAGGGGGATTTAGGGGTTCCCACACCTTGTGCACCCCCTCCTGCTGCCAGGCAGAGGAAAGGGAAGGCATTTATTAGCTGTGCATGTCCCACAGATAATAAATAGATAAATAAGATAATAATAAACAGATAAATAAGCCAATAAAAAATAAGCAAATGTGGATGCTAGCACTGACAACTTGGCAGCTTACACCAGCACGTAGTGCCTGGCATGGGAAAGAAATAATTTATGTTTAAAAAGAAATAAGTTCTCTGCTGCTGTCGGTTCAGTAGAAATCCATTGTACAGAAGCCATAATTACAAGTATGGGGCCATCATAAGTCAATTTATTTCCATTTTCCTCCTTCCCAGTGGAGCTTTCAGGGAGGGCATATTTCTCTAAAGAACCCAGTGCATTTCAGTGACACTTGCCCCATTACATGAAATAAAGCACACCCCCTCACTTCCTACAGCCCTGCATGGAGCCCAAAGCCTGCACTGCAGTCAATTCACAGATCAGGGATCACTCCTAATGGAGACAGCATGACAAAATTCATTTAATATTCTCCTTGGATTCAAAATAATAATATTGTCAACTAAATAAAAGGCAAGCATTCATTTGTATGTAAAACAGTTGGTTATATCAGGCCTATTTATGTCTGCTCTGCCTTCCAGCTACAAAGATTTATGACTGAACACCCAAGGGACCTTTATATATCTATCCAAATTCATGCATTTTTTTCATTAACCTGTGTACTGGCATCTTGTACAACTTGGCATGAAACAATAATATAGATTTGTTTCCTTTCTATTTAGGCACAGGGAGAAAAAGTTCCTGCCAATAACAGCAATAATGAATAAACTCTGCCTGGGCTGGTTTGCCACATGTAAATGCAGGTGTGTATTTAAATGTACACAGACATGGTGAGTAAATGTACACAGACATTGTGGACACAGATGTACACACACACAGGGGGGTTCTGCTCCTCCCTCTGCCTGTTCTTTTCCATCTCCTATTTCAATTCTACCCCAGCCTTCCCACCTTCTTATAATGCCAGGCTTGTTCTTTTGGTATCTCCCTGGTGACAGGACAGAAACAGCTGCAATAAATTATTCAGTGTGCACTTTTTTTTTTCCATTAAATATATTTTTTTAAAGTGAAAGTTTGAAAGACAGGAGTGTGTTTGTACAGAGGCAGAACAACCACCTTTATAACCCCTGGAAAATTACTGCTGGATGAAGGAGGTGAAACTCAGGAGGATGTGGAACAAAACCCAGCTGCTGTTCAGACTAATGAGACCAAAGTTTCTTAGCTTGACCATGTGGGGTTTTTTCCTAATTTTGTTGGTCAGGCTGATAGAGCATTTCCTTTGTTTAAGTTCTCAGCCCACCAAAAAGAGACTTCACCTCTCACATCCCTGGCAGCTGCCTGAGCCCTGAGGAAGAGAATGGCCCCGGTCGTATTTTGGATTTTGGTGATGGGGAGGGCAAGACTCAGGTCAGGAAGGGCTGAGCTGGCTGCTGCAGGGGTGCTGGAGCCATCAGGAATCTCTGCAAGGGAGTAGGATGGGGACAGAATTAATCCTCTGCTCCCAACACCATCAAGTCACTGCAATTCTACCCCTAGAAAATGCCACTCTTCTGGCAAAGCTTCTTTCTGAGGTGCCAGCAGAGCAACCAGGATCACCACAGCAGCAAATGCCTCCTGCAGCCCCATGACTTCCCTGCTCCATCCTAAATCTGCCCATCACAGCAGCCACTGCCACTTGCCCCATCCCTGCTCCTTGCTGGCCCCTCTCAGACACAACTGAGGTGCTGCAGGGAAATTTCTACTCCATGTGGGATTTTTTGTGATGGAAACTGAGCATTCTGCCTTCCCTTGCAGGAGCTTGGGAGAGCATTTTGAAGGCATTGAGGAACAGGAATCCAGGAGATGTCTGTAACCCAGATCCTCGTGTATATGGAATTCTGGTAAAGTTCAACTTTTCTATTTAAAAAACCCCAAATCCTCCCCAGGAGAGTCTTATTCTTCTTTCCTTTCCACTGAGAAGTGCTAATGTTTGTTCTCTGAGGCTTGGCAGGGAGGCAGGCAGGAGAGGCTGAGGTTTTTCTGGAACAGCAGCACACCCAAGGAGCATTTGCATCCCAGCCACGCTCAGAGCTGGACTCCCACCCACCACAGGAGCACTGAGAGGGCTGCTGCTGAGGTGGCATCACCCAATTAGTGTCACCCAAAGCAGTCCCTCCCCTTCCCAGCAGCAGCCAGGAGGCATTACCCCTGCCTGAAGCACTTGGCACTGAGGTGACAGGCTTCTTCCCCACCCTCTGCCTCCTCCAAGGCATCACTGAGCCCCTTCAGTAAAGAAAACCCAGGAGCTGGGTGGAAAAGCTCCTCCAGAGGACACAGAGGCACTGAGCACAAGGAGTGCTCACTCCCATGGGATTGCCTGGCTGAGAGTGCAGTGAGCAGCCACGGAAGCATTGCTCAGCAGGCTTTCCTCACAGACACACATTCCCTACCCTCCTGCTGCCTCAGAGGCTCTCACCAGTGGGGAGGGGAAGGACCCAGCACAGGAGGCACACAAAAGTGTCCTCAACCAGCAAAACTCAGGGTTAGCATTCCACAAGTCACAGCTGCAGCCTTCCTGGCTGCTCCTCATGCACAAAACACCCCTGAGGCTTGCTAACAAATGTGCCATGCTCTCCTCTGGTGCAGCTTTCCAGGCACACTGAAAACAGTGGTTTTCATTGCTAAATGGATGGAAGAGTTGCAGAACATGATATCAGCTTGCTAAGAACCTCATCCCAGAGTTACACACACAATAATTCTCTCTACCAAAAAATCAAACCTGATCCATCGATTACTGTCTTTTTACCCTACTTTTTTATATTATCTTGTAAAGTGTTATACCTATTAACTAAACAGAATTTACAGCACACACATTGATTTTCCATTACTCTTGCTTTAGCTGAGTCTGAAAAAAGTCAAACTATTTTTTTTTCTGCCACAAGTCAAGCATATGCAATCATTTGCAGCACAACTGAATGTGGTACCCACATTCTTTTCTCTCTCTCAGGAAATTTTCATAGAGGGGCAGAGAGAGAAGAATGTGGGTACCACAACTGAGCTCTTTGCAGCACACTTGATGGCCACCAGTGGCTCCCAAACCTATAGCAAAAGAGGTTTTTAATATTTGATATCCAAAAAGGCCAGGATGGATGGGGCCCTGAGCAACCTGCAACCTGGTCTGATGAATGGATCCCTGCTCATGGCAAAGGGGTTGGAACAAGGTGATATTTAAGGTCCCTTCAAATCCAAACCATTCTATGATATGTGCCTGCATCCATAGAAAACCCTGGAAATGCACATTACAAACCAGATTTCTCAAATGCAGACACACACACTGTCATCTCTGTGCACCCTTTCGAGGGAGAACAACATTTTGGGTGGGGAGTAAAAGGGAGAATGCAAAGGCAGGGACTCCAAGGAGGGGCCTGGCTTTCCCTTGGGCAGCTCTTGCAGGGCAGAGCCAGGCTGTCACACACACAGGGGACAATGGCTTCATCCAGCCCCATGGGAAGAGGCCGTGGCCACCCCTGGGGTGTGGGACAGGCACCCACAGCCCCACAGAGATGCTCCGCACCTCCCATACCATCACAACAAACCATCTCCTCCCCTCACTAACCACTTGGAGGTTTCCAGATAAAAAGCCATTACTGTAGGTTAATGCATAATTAAACTCATGATTTGCACACCAAGCAACTCAGCATATCCAGCACTAATACCTAAATATTTTTAAATGGCCAGAGACAAATGTGACAGAGACAACACAAAAACCTGCTGCTCTTGAAGCTTCCCAAAGTTCCCCAGTGCCACCAGGCAGCCTGGGACACAGCTGTGGCACTAGAGACAGGAGATGCCATGACCTGGGGACATAGCACAGCACCAGAGGCTGGGTCAGGCTGGACAGGTGAGCTCCCAAGCACTGCATTGCCAGCCAGGCACTGTGCTGGCCTTGCCTGGCCTTGATAGGGGTTATTTTCTTCCCAGCAGTTGCTGTGGGGCTGGGTTGGTAACTCAGGGATGTTTCAGTCACTGCTGAGCAGGACTTGTACAGACAAGGCCCCTCATGCCCCCCCAGCAGTGAGGACAATCAGGGTGCACAGGAAGTGGGAAGGGACCAAAGGGACATCCCATATCATATGGCATCATGCTCAGCATGTAAAGCTGGGGAGAGGAAGAAAAGGGGGACACTTGGAATGATGGTATTTGTCTCCCCAAATCAACACTGTGGCAAGCACATTCTTCTCTCTCTCAAGAAATTTTCATAGAGCAGCAGAGAGGGAAGAAAAAGAAAACAATTTCTATTTCTGCCCCTTGTTTCTCCCATGTGGAATGCATTTGGAGATTGTTTACCTAGAGTGATTAGTTGATTAGATTCTGGTGAGGATTGTTTGGCTCTGATGGCCAATGGAATGCACCTGGGTCTGGACTCTGAAGGGAGAGAGTCATGAGTGAAGTTAGACAGTAGTAGTTAGATACAGTAGTTAGAACTTAGTACATAGTTTTAGTACCCCTCTTTAAATAGTATATTAATGTATTATAATATAGATATAACAAAGAAATCATTCAGCCTTCTGAATTAGAGTCAGACCTCATCTCTTCCCATCTCGAGGTCACCTGCATTTTCTCCGCAACAGAACATGACATGTGGCAGGGCTGTGCTGCCCTGGGTGTGGCTGAACACCAGTTCATGGAAAATGGGGTGGGGAATTCACTCCTTGCTGGAATGAATTCTTTGATTCATCTTTTTGTTTGTGTGCACAGCTTTTGCCTTCCCTGTTTTGCTGTCTTTAGCTCAGCCCACCAGATTTTTTACACTTTTGCCCTCACAATTCTCCTCTCCCCCATCTCACCACAAAGAAGGAAAAGAGCTGAGGGGGAGCTGAGCTTCTGACTGGGGTTTGCTCACAACAGTGATTTAATAGTGAGTGAGGCTGAAAAAGAATCACATCAGCCACCAAAGACTTTTCCTTTTTTCTTCTTAAGTTCCAATTTTTCTGCCTCTTGGTTTCCTGGTGTGCAATGTGCTGCCCCAGGTGCAGCTTGCATTGAGCCCTGTAATGGTCTCTCAGCAGTCCCACCTGAGCAAGCCCAGCAGGGAGGGGACAGCAGGATTCCAGCAGGGACTGAGGGGACACCTGAGCTCCCTCAGTGCCCCAGCAGTGACATTGCAGCCTGAGGAAATCAGGGAGCTGCGGGTGCCAACCATTCCTGTCGCTACAGGACACAAGAAAACACAACACATGCATGCTACAGCTGCAAGGTGAAAAAGAGAACTTTATTTTTCTGACTCCAGTATTTATAGCTTTACAAAAGTGACAGTGGATTGGAGGGTGAAAGAGCCACCTCTCCAATGACACTGGACAGGTTACCAATCCATCAACTTTCTCCACCTCTATGAAGGAATGCAAAACAATTGAGTTGTTTACAGAAAGTGTGTGGGAAAGTTTGCAACAAGAATGAAAACATCAGAAGGTGAGAAGATCTTAAAAAATCGGGGTGACACATCCCTGCCCCCACTGCCAAGTGCCACAGCAGTGGGTGCAGTGATTACCCTGCCCTGCAGAGAGCTGCAAGCACACCTCCAGCATGCACAGGTGGATGTTAAATGCTCTGTCTTGCACTCCTACTGTTCCACACCATCATTTGCACGAGTGGGGCACTGGGAGGAAGTCAGGGAAGGTTGTGTCTTTTTGCTCCCCTGTGTGCTGAAGATTAATTTAGAACACATTAATTACATTTGGATGTGCCTGGAAGCCAGCAGAGCACTGAGGAAGAGTCCTGGAGGTAACTGAGTAGTGCAACAAGAAAGTTGTTTTGGCAGGACTTTCTTTGCAGAGTGGGGCCAAGCAGGAAATGGGGAAAGGGGCACAGAGCATCCCCCAGACACTGCAGCACCGGGGTGCAGCTGCTGCAGCAGTGCTCTGCCTCCTGAAGGGCTGGCAGGAGGGAGCTGAGCATTCCCAAGGCATTCAAATACACCAATGTCCTTCTTGGCGCTCAGATCCCTGTCCAAACACACAGCTGCTCTCCTTATCCCCTTATCCCTGCTTCCTCTTCTCCTTCAAAGGATTCTGACATCAAGAAATCCTGATGAAAAACTCTCTCAAAGCCAGAAGAGCTAAAATTGGGACTAGGTCATGTCTGTGTCCCATTTCAAAGCTCTTCACCTTCCCACTCACCTTTGTCCATCACCCCCAACCCTTACCACATACACCCAGCCCTCAAACATTTGTCTTGGAGCAGAGACATTTGACAGGAGAACAAACTAGGTTTTGTATCTGTATCACCCAGGTGTTTTTCCCCCCACACACTTCCAGCAGTCATCTCACAGGCCTGGTGCATTTAAAAAAAAAATTTTAAAAAATTAATCTCTGCTCTCACCACATCCAGAGAATCAACAAAACTGGAGTTTTAGGCCTGAGGAAATGCCCTTTGCACCACTGCACCCACTCCAGAAGTGGGGTGGAAACTTGGGGTTCAGGTATTTTGTGTAAATGTTCCAAAGTGGGGAATATTTTGGAGGAAATAAAAATTTCCTTCACCCTACCCACCACGCAAGGAATCTGCTCTTCAGGCAGAAACATTTTGTGCTCAGCACCTACTTAGTCCCTTCCTGAGCTGCTCCAGTTTTCCCAAAATTCTCTTCAATTTGGTACAAAAGAGAAAGTGCAAACTCTCTCCCCCATTTTTTGACCTACATTCATTTATCAAATTGTGGCTAAAAATAGCACAAACTATGCAGAAATGTTTTAAACTGTTTTTTGCACTTTCTCTCTTTTCCCATCTATTTCAAGGCTGCTCTAGCACTTTTCAAAATACAACAAATGAGGGGGATGTGGTGGGAAGGGAACATTGCCATCCCATCAGTGGGGCCACAGATGCTCCTGCAGCTCAGAGACAGATCCCCAGACTGAGGGAGCTGGGGGTGCTCAGCCTGGAGAAAAGGAGACTCAGGGGTGACCTCATCACTCTCCACAGCTCCTGAAAGGTGGCTGTGCTCAGCTGGGGCTGGGCTCTTTCTCCAGGCAGCACTGACAGAACCAGAGGACACAGCCTCGAGCTGCACCAAGGGAAATACAGGTTGGATATCAGGAAAAAGTTTTTACAGAAAGAGTGATAAAGTTCAGGAATGGCTGCCCGGGGAGGTGGTGGAGTCACCATCCCTGGGTGTGTTTAACAAAGCCTGGATGTGGCTCTGGGTGCCAGGGTTCAGTTGCGGGGTTGGGGCTGGGCTGGACTCGATGATCTTGGAGGTCTCTTCCAACCTGGGCATTCTGTGAAAGAATTGGATCAACAGGAATTCTGCTCATAACCCTGAGACCGGTTCGTGGTGAACACCTGCAGTTTAGAAGGGCTCAGGTCTGGTTTAGGAGGTGGCCCTGCTTCACTGCAGGTTCAGCTTGGGCAGAACCAGCCCTCCAGAACAAGTCTGTGGCCACCTGGGAGCTCACTCATGCAGACCCTGGGCAAGCAGCAGCTCTCTCTTGCTATCTTAGAGCACAGAGATCCTGTGGCCAGTGGTGGGAGGCAGGAATGCCTCAGGTCACAGTGCCAAAGCTGCCCTCAGCCCCAAAAACTTCATAACACCTCCAGAACCTGCCCACCTCCTGAGCTCTCCATGGTGAAGCCTTTCCCAGCATGGAAAGGAGTGTAAACAGGTTTTTCCCCACACTCAGTGAACTTAAAGATGAAGCCTTTGTGAGCATTTGTCTGGATTTTAGATGAAGGAGGAACCTTTTGCACATTTGCAACCTGGGAATGACACAGCCTGCCAACCATTTTCTGACTGCAGAAACCTCTGTTATTTCCACACAGGAAATCAGCATTCTAGGAAAAGCTGGAGCAGGAGGATTGCCACCTGTCCAGGGAAACAAAACCAGTGAATATTTGGCCAAAGGCTGGAGGGAAACTATGGAAAAAGTGGGTTAAAAACAAGTGCTTTGCATGGAAATAATTACAGCCAGATGCACTTGTGGGCAAAGCAGCTGCTGAGCTGAGGCAAAGGAGCTCTGCTCAGTCCATTACTGTCTCCCAGCTCCTCTCACTCCTTACCTGTGCAGTTGTTTCTGCAGCGGGTGGCAGGGCACAGCAGGAGGAGATCCCTGCACCAGGGCCTGGAGGAGCAAGGAAGGCTGGAATGATCTCACTCGTGTAGTGCTGAGTGTTCCTGCACAGCTCTGCACAGGGACCTCCAACCTTTCCCTCTTGTCTCCTGGCCACTCCTCCAGCTCTCCATCTTCTTCAGGAGCTGTGGGCTGGTCCAGAGGCACAGAGGGAACCTGCCAGCCTGTGGCAAGGAGGGAGCTTGCCCTGGCATTAAGCACAGCCCCCCAGGCAGCCTCAGGCTGGTTACAAGCACTGGGCTGCAGCCAGAAAAACCCCAGCAGCTTCACCACACAGCAGCTCAGCATCCCAGTGAGGAGCACCAGCAGCTCCCCTAAAGTCCCAAACCCACATTACAGAGTGGTTTCAGTCTTGCTGCACGCTGGGTTTGATCACAAACACCACAGCTCAGTCCTGCCCACCAAATCTTCCTTTCCCTCCTTCCCTGCAAGCCCAGACCTTCTCCAGGCTGGCCAGAGCAGCCTCCCAGGTCAGGCAGGGCAGCAGGAAGCCACAGATTTGGTAACTGAGCATCAGGCCAGCACAGGAGGGGGGAGATTAAAGTGGATTTCAGTGTCAGCTCTAAACTGATAACAGCAGCTGGGTGCCCTTCAGAGCCACAGGGGGCTGAGACTGGGGGAGAACTGGGAGCAGAAGAGAGGGGCTGAGCTGCAGCAGCCCAAGTGCCTGCCCAGGGACCATGTCCAGCCCTTCCTCCCCACTCAGCCTGACCAAGATCTGTCCAAGCAGCGTGCCTGAACCTCCTCCTTCAGCTGCCAGCCCACCTCCACAGAGCAGGCAGACCCAGTGCTCCCAGCCTCAGCCTCTTGCACTCAGCCTGGAGTTCAAATAAAGTGCTGTCAGGTGCCAGGGGAGAACTGAGGGGGGCTGGAGCACCCTGCCAGAGCAGTCTTCTGCATATTATTATAATATTTATTTAAGGAAACCAACCCTTTCACTTCCCAGCAGGCAGCATCTCATTAAATGTGTTGGGTTACTGGCTGCACCAAGCAGCTGCTGAAGTGTTGGAGCTTCTTGTCACCTTATTACAATCCACTGCCAGCTGCTCCCAGCACTCCTGCCCTCCCCTCCATTCAGCCTTATTTTTGCACTCCATGCTTCCTCACTTCTTGCACCCCTCCCTCCGTGCCCCATCAGTAGCTGTGCTGCAGAGCATAGCACAGGCAGCCTCTCCTGCTTCAAAACCCTGCCAGCAGCTGGGAGCACACTGAGATCTTGCTCTGAGACCTGAAAAGCAGCTCCTAAATCTTGCAGCAGCCTGGCACAACCAACCCCTCAGCCTTCAGGGGCTGGGAACAGCAGAAGGAAGATATGGTAGGGGGGAAATCTACCCCCTACCATAGTGAAAGCATTTCTTTACTCTGGACAACTTCCAGCTCCCACAGAGCGTGGTCTGCACAGCAACAGCAAGTTTTGCTCACCTGGAAATGGTCCTGAGGGCACTGGCAGCTTCCAGAGTTGTGGCATTAACACGTGGACCTTACAACAACCCCTTCCCCCTGCATAAACCCCCAGCACATTCTCCCTCCTCAAGGTCTGCACTGACATTTCACTGCTCATCTGTCCCTGCTGCAAACAAGACCATTTCAGGGGGAAATGAGACCAGCCCTTCAATTAATGAAAAGCATTAAGCACAAATAAAATTATTCAGAAGCTGAACTACCTGCAGATAAAGTGTTGAGAATCAGCAAGAAGAGNGCATGTATTTAGTCTTTTCCCTTTTCCTAATAAATTGTATTTCTGACTTGGAGTCTCTCACTGGTTTTGCTTTCAAACCAGAACAAGGCTGCTTTGCAAGGAAATGAGCCAGGACCTCAGTCCCAGAGCAGGGAGAGCCAATTTTGGGGGGCAGGCCTGAAGTCAGAGCCAAGGAACAAGGCCAGGTGAGGCACCCACACAGCCCAACCAAGAGAAAGGAGAAAACTGAGCTTAAATACCCAGCCTGGCTAAGGGCTGAAGGTGGGAGGCTCACCTGGCCCCAGGTGAGGCTGGTCAGGGTGTTAGAGCTTGGAAAGGTGTGCAGATCTCTAGGAAAGGTCTCCTTCACTGTCCTGGGGCTTGGCCAGGCTGCCAGAGCCACCACCACAGGAGGCTCCAGGACAACACTAAGCTCCTCTTACACTTTGAGCTCCCCTGTGCTTGCTCCCTGTGGTTAATTACACCCTACTCTCACTAATTACACCAGAAAACCCCAGGCTGAGCAATTCTCAGTGCATTCCCTGGGTGAGCAGTCCCCAGAGTCCTGCCTGGGTAGGAGCACATCACCCTGCTGCTCCTCAGCCTCTGCTGTCAGCCCAGAGCCACCAGTGTGACCAGTGCTGCTGGTCCAGCGTGGGGGGAGCAGAGTGAAGACCCCCATCCACCCTTCCCCATGGCCACAAATCCTGATTGAAACCTCTCTTTCAGCTGAAACCACACATTGCTGAAACCTCTCTCCTCTGCATCCGTCTCCTCCAGCAGCTTTGTCCTCATGCTGATCATTTCCACTTGTGCCAAATTTCAATCCTTTATATTCCTTCTCTCCTTCACTTTCTGGATCCCATGAAACTAATCCATATTAAGCAGCTGTTTTTTTTTCAGGCTGGACATTTGCAACAAAAAAATCCAAACTCTTCTTCCTCCTCTAACAGAAAATGAATAAATAAATAATATAAAAATAATGTTAAAATATAAAAAATAACTAAAATAAATTTAAAATCCTTCCAGAGCAAAACAGGAATGGGAATGGCAGGTTTCAGGCAGAGCCAGATAAACCACCCCAATTTCTCTGGGCTGGGAAAGGGATCACATAGGGCTGGGGTTCCCATACTTACACCCTCACAATGATTCTGCAGCTCTTAACAACAGGATGAGAATGTGAGGATTTGTGCTTGGAGAATTGTTTCTGTTGAAACCCTTTGGGTGCTTTTAAGGGCTCTAATTCATTAACCTTTCTTTGGCTGAGACCAGCTAATGGATATCCAGAAATGCAAAAAGCAATTAGACAAATTCATGGGGAAAAATGTCTATCAACATTATTAACCACAGCCCCTCGAGAAAGTGCCTGAGCTGCAGGCAGGAGAGCTGCTGTGGGCTGGGGAGATGCAGCTGCTGCTTCCCCTCAATTTCCCTTGGCTGCTTTTGGAGATGAGAGAGCTGGGGCAGGCAGAGCTTTGCTCTGACAGGTAATCACTGTCCCAAATTAAGCTTTATTGATGGCAAAGCCCAAGGATGGTTGACCTTTTAGAGCCCTCACTCTCTGCAGAAAATATTCAAGTTTTCGTCTGGCCACAAGACAGCTCCTGTGGAGAGTGAGGCTTGGCAGAGAAGGTCTTTTGGGGTGGCTGGTGCAGCCCCTGCAGCAGCTCAGCAAAGCACAGCCTCACGTGTGCTCAGCTGGGACAGACACCTTCACCCTGGCCTCCTCCCTGACCCCAGAGAAATTCACATGCACAAGGGCACAGCACCAGGGAGTGGGGTGAGCTGGAAGCTCTGGGATGATGCAGGCAATGGTGACAGCACTGATCTGTCTGTGAGCCCTCTCTAAGGCACAGCACCTCTCCACAAAGCTGTTCATCCATGGAAATGGGAGCAAAGGAGAGATGATGAATGTGAGAGTGGGCCCTGAGCCAGGGATGAGATAGGATGAGGTCTGGATGAAGCCTCTGCTTTTCTAGGAAAGAAGGAACCACCTGCAAACAAACAGCCTGCTCTGCCTGGGACCTGGGGTGTGCCAAGGTGGAAAACTAGGAGGATTTCTAGGGTCCTTCATGAGCCTTTTCTGAGCTTGTCTGCACATGATGATCTCCAGGGAGACCAATTATTAAAGCACAGTGTGGCCCCATTCTTTCAGGATGCCCACAGTGGTTCCAGCTGGTTCTGTAGTGCTGCATGGATGTGGGTACAGCACACAACCAGTTCCCTCAGTGCCCCCAGCTCCCAGACAGGGACAAACAGAGAAACCCTAAAAAGAGACACAAACTAGAATAACAGCTGTCAGCAGCCTCTAACAAATAACTTAGGGCTGTAGAGTGTGGCTGGGAAAATGCAGGTGAACCTGAGATGGGAAGAGATGATGCTGACTCCAGTTCAGAAGGCTGAATAGTTTCTTTATTGTAACTATATTTCAATACATTAATATATTATTTAAAGAGGAGATACTAAAACTACATCCTAACTTCTAACTATTATATCTAACTACTGTAACTTCTCGTGATTCTCTCCCCAGAGAGAGACCAGACCCAGGTGCATCCATTGGCCATCAGGGCCAAACAATGCCCACCAGAATCCAATCAACCAATGATTCCAGGTAAACAATTCTCCAATGCATTCCACATGGAAAAACAAGGGACAGAAATAGAAATTGTTTCCTTTTCCTTCCCTCTCTGCTTCTCTATGAAAGTTTCCCAAGGGAGCAGGAAATGTGAGTACTACAGCAGAGGGTTGTGTTTCCTGGATTCAGTGTGCTGTGTACACAGTGTGCTGGCAGTCAGTGCAGTGTTGAGGGCATGGCAAACACCAAATGGGAGCCATGGAAGCTCCACCTTTAGCCAGTGAGAGATGGAGAGCCCAGTTAAGGGTTCTGGCTGGCACCTACCAAATTTGTCAACGCCCTTACACAGTGGGGACAGATTCCTGCCAGCCAGGGCTGCCTGATCCAGCTTCCCTGAGGAGGAACTGGCTGGATCCTTCCTGACACCTCCTTCCCTCCATGTTTCTATACATTTCCTGGCAGTTTTCAGGTGGCAATAGCAGATATTCAGCTGTTTGATCCAGACCTTCACCCAGAAGATGAACAGAATATCAGGCACTTCTGGTGTGGGTGAGAAACCACAGCACTGGCTACCCCAGAGGCCAATCTGCAGGTTGCTGAAAGCTTGTCAAGAGACATGGATCTCTGCCAAAGAGTTTCTGGGGCAACCACAATGCTTTCCAACTGGGAAAGAGTTGGCCAAGTCCTTCAGAGAATCACATCCCTGCACTGCCTGAGGGAGACCTGTGTCATCCTACCAGCGAGGCTGAAGGCCACCAAGGCTGGGGCTGCAGGAGGTGCCTTCTGGTTGTGTGCTGTGGATATTCTCAGTTCAGTCAGAGAGAAAAGAAAGAGATTTCTGCCAGGCCTAGCCTGGGAAAGTTCTGAGAAAGAATGTGAGCTATTGTTATCTCTCTATCTGTTCATGTTGTTTATAGATATGTTCTACCACACTGAGTTGTTTACTGTGCACCAATGGTGTGAGATGTTTTTACTTTGAGACCAATGATATCCATGTTAATAATCCTGCTTATAAAAAAGCACTGTTCCTATGAATAAAGGGTTATTTGACTTCTGAACATGATGGAGTCTTGTCATCTGTGCCTGACTCAGCAGCGTCAGTGTGTGACAGGGACAAGAACTGGAGAAGTGCAGAGAAGGCTGCCAGGAAGGAGCTGCCCCTGACAGATGCTCTGGGGGGAGAGGCTGAGCTGCAGCAGGCCCGAGGAGTCCGTGGCAGATGTGTCCCCAGCAGCCACAGCTGGATGGAGGCTTTCACTCAGCAGCTCTGCCCCAGCTGCCTGCATCTGCTGGAGCACAAGGAGGGAGATGTTCACTTTCTCCTCCTGGCTGCTGCCTGGGCAGGGTTTGCAGGGACCAAAGGTCTTGAAGAGGAAGAGGAGGACGACTGATTACAGTCCAAAAACAAATTAGAGTGCACTGAAGGGCATTTTCTGAAAGTGCTCTTGTCATTATTTAGCAGATGCAGGAGAAATGAAATCAAAGAGACTGAAAGCTCAAATTAAAACCAACTTTGATATTGAAATGGATTTTTTACAGTTGTAAAAACAAGGCTCTTGGGGTAGGGCTACATGGCAGTGTCAGGCTCTGCTGGCTCCTCCCTGGTCCTGCTCTCATCCCTGCCAGCTCAGAAAGGCAGGGGACAGGGTCACAGTGCTGCTGCTGCTGCTGCAAAGGGCTCCAGCTTTGCTCAGAGCTCACTGTCAAAACTCTTCACATGGGGGCTCAGCTCTGCTGCATCTTCATTTTTGTTTCCCCCTCTTCCTTCCCCCTTCCCCAGCTTACATCTCCTCATATCATATCATACCAATCATATCATTCTTTTCCCTGTTTCTTATAAAAATGCAAGAGTCTGATTTCCCTCAGATGCCCCCTTTGTATAACTTCAACATTTCTTATCAGACATTCAGCACCATGGGTGCCTCAGGTCTGCTCTGGAGCTGACCTCCCCTGGCAGGCCCAGCAGCTGCTCTGCCCAGATCCCTGTTCCTAAGTCAAGGCACTCAGGGGTGGGCAGGCATTCTGGCTGTTGTGTTGTTGGGTTTTTCAATCACAGTTTATGAAACATCTGCTGTTTATAAATTATTTCTCTTGAATGTCATAATCTCTTCAGCTATGTGAGCCAGCAGGCACCTCTGAGCAGCAGAAGAGTGCTGCCAGCTCTTGGAATTGGCACCTCTTCCAAAGGCTGTGCTGGGATGAGGTGTGCACACCCCATCCCTGAGCACACATGTGTGCACACACATGCAGAGGGCTCTGAGACCCTCGCACAGGGTGCCCAGAGAAGCTGTGGATGCCCCATCCCTGGAAATGTTCAAGGTCAGGGTGGGCAGTGTGGCATTCACATTCTCTGGACAGAGAGACATAATTCTGTCTCTCAGGATTTTTCTGGAGAAGCACAGAGAGAAGAAGAGAAAACAATTCTTATCTCTGCTCCTGTGTTTTGCACATGTGGAATGTGTTTGGAGATTGTTTACCTGAAATGATTGCTTGATTGGATTCTGGTGACGGTGTTTGGATTCATGAACCGATTGAATGCAGCTGTGTTTGGGACTCTCAGCAGAGATCCACGGGTTTTGTTAGTTAGTTAGTTGTTGATAGTTAGTTAGAAAGTATGATATAGTAAGTATGTCTATCTCTTTAAATAGTATATTAATGTAATGTAGTATAGTTTTAACAAAGCAATCATTCAGCCTTCTGATGGAGCCAGAAATCATCATTCTCCTGCTCCAGGGATCATCCTTTTTCCTACAGGACAGTGTGTCGGGCACCCTGGGATAGTGGTGGCATCCCTGCTTATGGCAGGGGGTAGAACAAGATGAATTTTGAAGTCCCTTCCAACCCAAATCATTCTCTGATTCTGTGTACACACACAGCCCTTCTCTGTGCCACAGGGAACTCTTCAGAGTCACCTCCAGGCCACAAAAAGCCTCAGGAACAACCACAAAACAGTCACAAACTCAGCCTCCACCAACCCTGAGCCCCAAGCCAGGCACAGACACACACAGTGAGCCAACACACAAACACACTCATGCATTCTGGGAATTCCTCAGAACACAGATAAGACCTTATCAGACAGACTTCTCCCAGAGGGATGATCCCCAAAAGCCTCTGACACAGCACCCAGCCGAACAACAAACCCCTCTGTGCCCAGCCCAGCTCATGCTCCTCTGTGCAGGGCTGGAAATGCTGATGGACTGTGGAGGAGCAATGCCTGGTACTGAAAATCTGCTTATGGAAAGTTAGGAAAGTACAGGAAAATTCTGAAGAAAAGAATCAAATCATGTAACTGATGCATTTGAACATCAAAGTGCTCTCAGCCAGCTCTACCACATTATTTATGGTTTACTCATGGGTTTAATTTTTCTGCTTTGTTGTTTTTTTTGTTTATTTGTTGTTATTTCCTTGAGAGAACATGAGAACCCTCTGGGGGATCAGAAGATTTTCTAATTCTGCTTAGTGAAAATTCTCTAATGATTGTAAAAACAAGGCCAAAATCAATAGAGGATTATTATCTGCAGGGATTCAGCTGCTTTCTGCCTGAGTGACAGCAGAGCTTTGCCAGACTGTCCCCCTGACACTGGCTCCTGCTCTAGTACCAAAGTGGAAAGGAAAGAGCAAGCACTCCTTTTTCACCAAGGAAGACATATTTTAACTTATTTTTACTTTGGACACATCCAAGGGTGCTTCAGCCCCAATCCAAACTTTAGACTGGCTCCCTGCACATCTCTGCAGGATGGAAAAACCAAGTGGAGCTTGCACCAGCTGGTAAGATCTAACTGGAGCTGACTGGTTGAAGCTTACCCCAGCTGGGAAGCCTCAGCAGAAGACTCAGCAATTTGTCCCCCTCTTTAAAAGATCACCTAAGTCCTTCTGCAAAGGCAGATGGAAAAGGGGAAGGAGAATCCATTTCTGCATTTGCAAACTTCATGAAAAGCCACAAAAGGCTGCTCTAGGGGTGATTTTTTTTTGGTTTAGGGCTTTTGTGGGGGTGACAAGTGTGTGCCTGTGAACAAAGATCAAGGTGTTGACACAACCACTTCCCAGAGTCAGGAGCAGGTGGGTTTTTAGAGGCAAGGACAAACTCAAACAGCTAAATACCCATTGATGGAGAAAATCACACTTATGTCCTAGCACTAAGACTCCTCTCAAGGAGTTCTCTCATAGAGCAGCTTCTCTAGAGTCACATCCTCTCTGTGGTGTGACACTGTCTCAGAAGTCAGGCAAGGTCAACACAGGGACAGAACTGGATTAGAGGTTTTTCATGCAGGCACAGGGGAGATGACCCACCAGAAGTGCCAAAGCTCCCAGTCCTTTCTCTCAGGAAAGGTTTGGATCAGGAAGGACTTTTCAGAGAAAAATAAAAAATTAAAATTAATTAAAAAATAAAACCACGAAGTAAACCTCCTGAATGCCTTCAAATAAGAGGCTAATGATATTTTACAAATAAAACAACCAAACAATGAACGAGGAGCAGAGACAATATAATGAATAATTAGACAATTAGGTTAATCCTCAGGAAATGAGCTAATTCCCAGGTAGATCACAGCCAGGACTGATTAATTGTTATGCCCCAGGAGGTACCAAGCAGGGGACACGTCCTACTTCGGATCTTCAGCAAACGAGCAGACAAAAGTTCACCCTGGGGGCTTCTCCTCTCCCTTCTGGGACTGGGTGGGCCCTGGGATCCTGCTCAGGGATGAAGGAGGGGACAGTGCTGCAGGAGGTCACCACACACACAGAGCCAGCAGGAGCAGGGACACAGAGCAGGACAGGAGCAGGAACTGGGATTAAATGAGTGCTCCACGCAGCTGGGCTGAGCTGAGCTCTGCCTGAGCACAGTGGGAGTTACAGGGACAGGCAGCCCGTGCCCAGCAGGGATGAGGCAGTGCTTCCCATGGAGCAGCAGCCAGGAGAAACAGCAAGAGCACCATTGTGCCTGCAGGCATTATTTGTATCTCCTCAAGATTAAGATGAAATGTTATAATCATGTTTATCTTGCACCAATGGAGATGTATGAGGGATATAATAAGAGTGGAGTCTGACATTCAGCTATGAATTCACCATGTCAGATCTGTGTTATGTTATCCTTTATCAGCTTCTTGTATGACATGATTAAATAACATTATTTTTGTCTTTTACCCTTATTTTAGTCTTTTACCCTGAGCATCCTTGCTAGCATGGATTCTCTGAGCTCTGGTGATTTTTTTCAGCCAGTTTCTGGGGGTAAACACAGGCACACACAGAACAGGCTCCCATGTCACTGGGAAGCTGGGTCTTTTTCTCTTTTAGTGCAATTATGAACTCGTTGATTTAAGCCCCAGCCCACCCCATTATTCCTTTTGGATAAGCAAAGGGGTGGGCAAGCATCTGAAACAATTCCTGCTGGAGCTGGCAGGCATCCCTCCACTCCCAAATGGAAGTACCAAAGCACATGAGGAAGCAGCAAAATGCCTGATGCAAGCACCAGGGTGAGGTTTTCTGTCCCTTCAGGCAACCAACAGCTGCCAGCTGAGGTGGTTCCTCATTAAATCACTCATTACCACACCAGATCTGGGCACAGCTCACACTGGGGCAATGGCAGCCCCTCGTCCTGCTCCAGTGAGACCATCCATCTCTGCACACCTGGACAGCAACTTTGAGCCATTTTTAACTTGCTCATCATCACTTTTCCCAGCAGATGGAGTTGCACATTGAAGCTCCTGCCAGTGGTTCTGCTTTGCTGTAGCTCTCAGCACACTGGGGTCAGAGAAGGAGCTCTAAAGCAGAGCCCCAGGGCTGTGGTGAGGGTTTGCTGGCAGTGATGCTGCATGTCACCATAACACCTCATCAGCACACACTGCCAAGAGCTTGGCCAGCCTGGCCAGGCAGCTGCAGCAAGCAAACCCCAGAGTGGAGATCCTCATTGCAAACCCATCCTCTGCAGCAGCTGCCAACAGCTCAGCCCCCTGTGGGTGCACAGGAGAAAGGGATTACATTTCCTTGCCCCACTGCAAGGCCGAGGATTAATCCTAACACTGATATTAAAAACCTGCAAATGGGCATTTGGAGGAGAGGCAGGGGTAAGGCCAAGGATGGATTTTGTCACTGCACCTGCTTTGGGTGTCTGGCCATGGGCACAAGCACCCCAGAGCGAGCTCCTGTGTCTGATCCACTGGTAATGAGCACATCTCTGCCAGGACATGGGCTCCTACATATTTGATAGTGATGCTGTAACATTGCTTATTCTCCATTTTTCCCTCTCTCCCATCTCCCAAGCTTTCCCTTGCCCAGCTGCAGAAAAAATCCTGGAAATTTTTTGTGCCTTGGAAATCTCCAGACGTTGTGTGTTGAGAGGCAGGACAGAAATGTGTTTGAGCTCACACCCAGCAAAGCCACCAGCACTATGTCAGTGGGGTGGGTCCTGTATTTACATTCATTTGCATCATGCTGAGCACGGGGTAGTGCTGTGGTTACCCCACAAACACAGCAGCAGCCAGCTGGAAGCCCCCAAAATCCAGGTATTGCACTGGGGATGGGCTGGGAGGGGCAGGAGCAAGGCCAAAACACTTCCCTGTGCCTCCACTGCAGGGTCACACATTGTGACACCCTCTCTGGTGGCTGCTGAGGGTGCAGAGCTCAGGCAGGGAGGGTTTCACAGACTCGGGCAGCTTTGTGAAGGAGCCAGGATGGAGGGATGCTGGAGAAGGGTCTGCAATTCTGACATGATCACTGGTGCCACTTTCACTGCAAGCAGGTCTTCCACTTTGCATTCCAGCCCAGAAATGGTCTTTGCTGAGTCTTTTTCTGCCTCAAATCAAAATATATCCAGGCTCTCAACACAAACAAGGCCTTTCCCAGCCCTTCAGCTCGATTCAGGGACCCCCAAACTCGCCTGTGTATGGTCTCAGCGTGACAAGAGGCAGCACAGCTCCAGGAGGGGAACATCAGCTCGTTCTTCAGATGTGCAGAGACAGCTGCACGAGCTCTCCAGCAGCACCAGCTGCACTACTCGGGGCCATTACAGATCATGGTTTGATTAAGAATTTATATGTGTGTTTTACCTTGTCTCTATTGCTGCTGGCAGCAGCAGCCCTCAGCTGAGAGCTAAAACCTCACAGCAGAGAGAATGCAGGCTTTAGCTAAAGGTAAACTCACTTTTCTTGGAAATGCCTCTGGGACAAGGTTTCTGGATTTCCAAGGGGAAGTGAGGCCCTTGGAGTAGGCTGTGGGAGCACCTTTGTCTCCTACATTCCTGTGGGGACAACACAGCCACTCACTGGGGACTCATCTGGGTGTCCCGGTGGGCAGCAGAGATGGAATGACAGTCTCCAAAGGTTATTGGGGTCCCAGAGGCCAAAGCCTCCCTGTCTCATTCCCCAGGCAGGGGAAAACCCAGCCCTAACCTCTGCCTGCTTGCAGCAAGGATGCAACTGGAGAATCAAGAAGCCAAACGGGAGGTTTGACAGTGTACTCTATCTTGCCAAAATGAAAAACAAAAAATTCCAACAAACCCAGACACATACAAAGGAAAATTCAATTTTTTTTTTTTTTCTAATGAATGCCGGTGGGGTTGCTCTTTTTTGGTACTTTGAGCATTTACATATAAATTGCTCTGTAATGGCTCTGCCCTCCTTCTCTTCCGTGTGTTGTTAATGAGCTGTACAAAAGGTCAGGGGCTGAGCGAGCGCTGCTGCTGCGGGCAGCGGTGTGATCCTGTCCTCCTTTCCCTGGCCACCCGGGGTACCAGCCACCCAAAAAAACAATCAGTCACCTCAGCGATGCCAGAGGAGTGCTGTCCCAGCAGCAGGGAGTTTTGCAGCCATTCCCAGTGAGGTTTTGTGTTAGAGTGGCACAGCTGGCACAGGCGCCTGGGCTCTGCTGGCACCAGTGACAGGAGGATTAATTGAATTTCTCACAAGCCTCCTCCAGCCCAGCGTGCTCTTGGCTGCCAATCTGATCACCCCATGCTGACAGCGCTGCAGAGGCCAGCAGCACTCTGGACATTTGTCCTGAGACATCCTGGGGCACCCTGAGACAAAAAGGGACAGTGCTGCCAGCCAGGGTCCTGCAGGGACAGCGAGGGCAGGCTGGCGAGCTGGGGACAGGCTGCTCACCTGGCAGGAGGGCTGGGGAGCTCCAGGTGCCTCCAAGCACAGCCCCTGGTCCCCAGAGGCAGGAGGAGGGGGGTGGGAGCAGCCCCGGTGCTGCCCCCGTTCCTGCATGTCCCGGGATGGGTAGGTCTGCCTGGGATCAAAGCACCCCGTGCTCCAGGCAGCTCCTGCCCCCAGAACGGCAGGGACAGCAGGGAGGGAAAGGAGGGCCCACATGGCCATGGGAGGGAAATGCCATTGTGGCATGTCATTGGAAGTGACAGAGCCACAAGGCCTGTGACACTGCTCAAACTGCCTCCAACGACAGGGGGGAAAGAAATAAAAGGGGAAGAAAAAGAAAGAGAAGCTTTATCCTGTAGTCTAAGCAGGGGAGTGGCTGCATCTGCAGGAGTAGGACCCCCCTTAACCAGCATCATCTCATGGACGATGAGCTGGTGCCTACAGCACATGGAGAGTGTCACTTGTACACAGCTTTTCAACCCCTCCAGGGATGGCCACTGCAGCACTTCCCTGGGCAACCTGTTCCTGGTAACCCTTTTGGTGAAGGGATTTTAACTAATCTCCAATCTAAATCACACCTGGCACAGCTTCAGGCTGTTTCCTCTCATCCTACTGCTTACCTGAGAGACTGGCCCTGCCTGGCTCCACCCTCCTGGCAGGGAGTTGAAGACAGCCATGAGGTTCCCCCTGAGCCTCCTTTCCTCCAGGCTGAGCCCCCCCAATTCCCTCAGTCACTCCTCGTGTGATGATGAGTGCTCTAGAACCTTCCCCAGTTCTGTTACTTTTCACTGAACAAAATTTTAGCTGTCTTTAACCTCTTTTTACCTTTTGCCCAGCACATCCATGAAATAAGTCAAGCAGAGGAATGGTTTGAAAGTCGGACAGAAATCATTGCTGCAGCATTTGAACCGAGTGGCCCCAGGATGATCTCAGAGAACTTCATGCAGTGCTTTGGTAACTCCATCATGGGCAACCTGTGAGCTTAGAAAAACAGAACAAGCAGGTGTGGCAAGGAAAAATGCAGGTGAACCTGAGATGGGAAGAGATGATGCTGACTCCAGTTCAGAAGGCTGAACAGTTTCTTTATTATAACTATATTACAATACATTAATATATTATTTAAAGAGGAGATCCAACCAACCAATCACCTCAAGTAAATAATTCTCTAATTCATTCCACATAGAAAAACAAGAGACAGAAATAGAAATTGTTTCTTTTTCCTTCTCTCTCTGCTCCTCTGTAAAAGTCTCTTGAGGGAGCAGCAAATGTGGGTACTACAAGCAGGTAACAAAAAGATAACCTGGGAGAGATACCTGCTCCTTCTTCCTTGCAAACAAACTGGAGATGCCAGAAGTTCCCCCAGGGATCTAAAGGCACTAGGGAGCAACAAAGGGATCAGGTCCCAGGAGCCACCTCAGGGTACAGAGCTGTGGCTCTGGGGTTACCCTGCTCCCTCCAGGACTGCTGAGGCACAGAGCTGAGCACCCCCAAAAGCAATGTCTGTAAAGAGCAAATTGCTATTGTGTGAAGCAAAAAAAAGCTACATAAATTACCACCAATTTAGTATAATTTAAAGGACAGCCTTGTCCAAGGAGACAATTAAGCATTTCTCAGAACAAAAAGGGAGGTAAACAGGCTGAACAATAGATTTCTAAAGCCAGAGAGAGTGTGAAATCCCTCTTTTTATTAGTACTACCACAGTACTGCAATTAAAATCATTGCCTGGAGGAAGGAAAGGGAAGATTTAACCCAGCCTGTTGGATGATCCCACCTCAGCACTGGCAGGACATGGTTCCACTGCTAATACAGACCCTCAAAAAGCCATTGAGGGACACAAGTGGTGATGATTTCCACAGTGATCACAGACAACCAGGGCAGGGTGGGCACAGCAAACCCCAGGAGAAGCAGCCTGTGATGGCCATGGGTGCCTCGAGTTCAGGGCCAGCTAGGGACCATGGATGTGAAACAGCACGAGCAGAGGAGTGCTCTGCATTCCTGAGCACCAGCTAGCTACAGGCTGGTGAGAGAAGCTCATGTCCCACTCCTTACCATTCCCTGGAGCCCTCCCATGTGAGATGATGAGCAAAAAGCTCGTTTAGATGATCAGGGCTTCTCCCTCCCTCTCCCTCTCCTGTCACCCTCCCAGGAAGCAAACCCTGTTTGCCATAATTGATGGACACAATTCTCTGCAATTAGTATTTCAGCAGCAGGTAGTTAACCCTCGGGGCAGAGCTGGATGTCTCTGTTTGGCTTGTTCTGCCTGGCCATGAATTCAGAGCAAGCTCTTCAGATTCCTGTTTGTTTGCTGACCCATCAGAGCAGGCAGCCCTCTGCTCCTCCACCCAAAAAAAGCTCACTGCTCAGGGCAGCAATGTGCTCCCTCAATTTCCCCTGGATGCAGAACCCATCCCAAAAAAACCCTGGGTCATGAAGCTTCCTGCTCCAGTAACAAGGCTGAGGCCCTTTCCCTGCCAGAGTGAGTGCAGACACTAATGCAAAACACCCTAATGACCCCAGAACCCAGGCTGATATTTAGACAAAAAGAGATTTGTTTATCCTCTAAATTCCCAATAATCTGCATTTACTTTAATTGGCACTCATGGCAAGAGCATTTACAGGCAGCAGCTGAGAAGGTGTAATTATGTTACTGTCTCGGGCACATGCACAGCCTGAGGGGATTCTGCTCACAGAATAAAAAGGAAAAAAAACCCCAAAACCAAAGAAAAGGGACAGCCATGAAGCCATGGAACAGGTTGTCCAGAGAGGATGTGGACTCCTCATCCCTGGAAGTGTTCGAGGCCAGGCCCTGAGCAACTTGGTCTGGTGGAAGGTCTCCCTGCCCACAGCAAGGGGCTGGAATGAGATTGTTCTTCAGAGTTTAAACCCTTTGAACCCAAAGCATTCCATAATTCTGTGACTTCTCGTGATCTGGAGCAGAGCCAGGCCAGCATGGAAGGCTTTGAACATGCCCCAGGCAGTGCTGGACAGAGGCTGGTGTGTGCTGGGACTTGGAGGGCAGTACTGAGGGGCAGTGCCATCCCCAGTGCTCTGCAAGGGAAATGTGGCACAGAACCTTGCAGGGTTATGAAATGTGAGAGTTTCCCTGGAAATATAAAATATCATATAATCATAAAATAGCATGGCTTGGAAGGGACCTTAAAGACCACTTTGTTCCACCCCCTGCCAAGGCAGGGACACCTTCCACTGTCCCAGATGGCTCCAAGCGCTGTCCAGCCTGGCCTTGGGCACTGCCAGGGATCCAGGGGCAGCCACAGCGGCTCTGGGCACCCTCTGCCAGGGCCTCTGCTCCCTCACAGGGAAGAATTTCTTCCTAACATCTCATCTAAGCCTATTCTCTGTCAAATCTTCAACCTTTCCAACTGGTATTTTCTAGACCTTCTGCACTGGGTGATGCCTGAAGGCATGGAGACACATTTTGGCATTTCAGTGAGCCACTCTTCACAAGTTCTTTTGCTCCAAACAAAAGGTGAAATGTGTTGACTTTACACTTAAAGGCAGTTTAAGCCAAGACTTGGGTTTGCAGTTGGGTTGATTCAGTAGCATGCACAGAGGCCATGGCAGCTCATGGAGATCTGTTCCCCAAACTACAGTTATTGTGTTCATACCTCCCATATTCTAATTAAAGCTTGGTTTCCTTTTTCCTCCTCACAAAATAAATGGCCAGTCTTTACCAGCTGAACTCTGTCCTAGAAAACCTTTTGCTTGTGAAGAGTAATTTCTTTTCAGATAATTTTTAACAATATCACAACACGCCTCAACCTCTGTCTTAAATCCTCCCTGTCCTGGATATATTAACAAAACAGCTGAGAGCCAGCCTGGTCAGAATATTTAAAACTCAAATGGCAAAAACCACCCAGGTTAACCACTGGTAAAATAACAAACAATACACTTGCCCAAATAAACGAGGAAATGCCAGGACACAAGTGGGGGACTTTACCTGCACAAATTTCCTCAGCCCCAGCGTAACAGGGCAGAGGCATCCCTGAGGCTTGGGGCTGCACCAAACACAGGAGGGTCAGAGATAATGCCCCCAGTGCCAGCGTTTCCCCTTCCCCAGCACCTCTGTGTCACCCTCACATTGTCAGCCAGACTCAGAGGAGCCAGCTCCTCAAGTGTAATTTGTTACTCTGTTACGGTCATTTTCTGTATTAATTTTATGCGGCATCAAAAGCCCTTTCATATGTTAAACTCTAATTCATATGCTAATTCCCAATTTATGGCAAGTTAATTATTTTTTTTGTCCAATTTATTACTCGGTGCTCATTGAGGAAGGGAGAGGTGGCAGCGGGAGGGCAGGGCTGAGCCGGGTCCGTCCCACTTCCCCTCTGTGATCCACGGGGCACATCCCTGGAGCTGCTCCGGGCTCACCCAGCCATCCCAGGACCCTCCAGCTGTTTCCTTGCTGGTGGCACCTCTGGCAGAGGGACTGGGAAAGTCTGCTCCAAAGCTGTGAAGGGCACCTCTCACACTGCCAGAGCTGCTCCTCTCAGGTCTTGGGTTTGTCCCAGTGCTCCAGAGCATGTGCCAGGAAAGCAGGGATGGGGAAAAATGGGATTTTCAAATGAGTAATGGAATGATCCAGGCAGAAATCAGAGAAAAATGGAACAGGCTCCCAGGTCTGCTCACAGCAGCCACATTCTACTATCCCATTCCATGGGTTGTGCCCATCCTGCTCTGTACAGAATCACAGAATCACAGAATAATGAGGTTGGAAGAGACCTCTAAGATCATGAAGTCCAACCTATGCCCTAACACCTCAACTAGACTGTAGCACCAAGTGCCATGTCCAGNTTGGCCTTCTTGGCTACCAAGGCACACTGCTGGCTCATATCCAATTGGCTGTCGACCAGCACCCCCAGGTCCCTTTCTGCCTGAGCACTGTCCAGCCACACTGTCCCCAGCCTGTAACGCTGTAGAGGATTTTTGTGGCCAAAATGCAGAACTCAGCACTTGGACTTATTAAACTTCATACTGTTGGACTCTGCCCATCCATCCAACCGATCTAAGTCTCTCTGCAGAGCCCTCCTTCCTTCCAATAGATCAACACAAGCTCCCAGCTTGTGTCGTCTGCAAATTTACTAATGAAGGACTCGATGCCCTCATCCATGTCATTTATAAAAATATTAAATAGAACTGGTCCCAGTACAGAGCCCTGAGGGACACCACTGGTGCCTGGCCCCAGCTGGATGCAGCACCATTCACCACCACTCTCTGGGCCGGCCATCCAGCCAGTTCCTAACCCAGCGAAGAGTGCTTCTGTCCAAGCCGTGGGCTGCCAGCTTTTCCAGGAGTATGACAGTGACTGTGGAGCAGTGGCTGCAGTTCCCCACAGGCTCTGGGCTGCTCGGGACACGCAGGAGGGGATGGGGACAGTCAGGGGTGCCCTAGAGCTGAGGGCACTGCCCACCTGCAGCACGTTATCCCACCCTCCCTCCATCCCAGGAAGAGTTTTGCACATCGGGAAGAGCACCCACACCTCGGCCACGAGTGTGTGATCAGAGCTGGGGTCAGTGGGACACACAGGAGCTCAGAGCAGCCCCTTGGCCCCAGGTGCCCATTCCCCAGCATGCCACCACCAGGGCCTGCACGGGTGGCATTGATCACCCAGCACCACACCAGAGCCAGGCTGGCACCACGGAGGGGGAGCAGAGCAGGGATGGAGAGCATATGCTAAACATAAAAACCCCCACCACGGCAGTTTAGCCTTCACCATTTTTTTTAACAGTCTATTTTCTGCTTGAGGAAGCAGGTGCATTTCCCATGCTCACAGCATCAGCAGCAGACAGGCTGTCAGAGGTGTGATGGCTCCAGGACAGTTGCTCTGCCTGGGATTTCACATTCCTGACACATCCGATAATTATGCCAAATGAGCTCACCTCATCTTCAGCCTTGTGAGCTGCACAGATTAAATTAAGTGAAAGCTGTTAGTGTCACAGACAGGAAGGCAGGAGGGGAGAGGCACTAACACCCCGCTGTGCAGCGGGATGGGGCTCAGGGGTGAGCAGAGGATCCACCTGGAAGAGTGAGGGTCCCCCTGTGCCTCCTCCCAGCTCCCAGCACTGCCCTGGCACAGACAGACAGACAGACAGCACTCTCCCCTTCCCCACAGCTTCTCCATCTCCCCAGCTCTCTTTTCAATTAACCCTTTTTCTCAAACCCCACACATAACAGCCCAGCCCATCCAGGGGATTTTGAGCAGATATATTTTTGATTCTCCATCTTACATTTTTAGCATGGAAACCTCTACGATTCATCCCAACGATATGAAGGAGCTTCCACTAGGCAAAATGAAGCTGTAACTCCCTCAAGCTAAACTCCAAATTCATTTAATAATCCTTAGATAAAAGCTTAGAAGCCAGAATATTCATTACCAACCCGGGCTCCACGAGCAGCTGGGGTAGTAATGGAATGGAGTGGATTTGACACAGGGGATGTTGCTACAGAAATTAGTCTGTCATAAGATTACAGGGACTAAGTGTTACTGGGTGATAAGGTGTGATGTGTTAATATTAAATTATCTCACCAGTTTAAAAAAAAAATTTTTAAAAAAAGGCACTGATGAAACTCACATTTATTAAAAGCCCTGAGTATGATATTAAAAGATCTAAGATAAACCAGTTTATTCCTGTGCTGGAGACCAAATTGAAAGAATTCTCCAGGAGGGATTCCTTTGAATGGAGCATTACAACAATAAAACAACAACAAAAAAAGAGCCTTTAATATATGTTGGGACTAAAGAAGCCTTAAATATTCCAGACTAATCTCTCTTGGGAGAGTTCATTAACCCTTCATTCCCTTCCTTGTTGCATCAAAACAGGGATTAACTAGTGTTTCCATAAAGCTCTGTACATCCCCAATTCTCTCTCTGTAGCAAGAGAACAACAATCACGTTGTGCTTTGTGTGACACAAGGCTGGGACAGGATGCTAACAAAGGTTTCTGAAAAAAAAAAATAATAAACCAAAGCACAAAGCTTAAGTGATTTGTCCAAGTCACCAGGACCAGCAAGATAACAACAGGGCCATTGAGTATCTGGAGTTTGCTTAAAAATTTGATTTGTTGCCATCAGACAGCAACAAATACCAGTGGGAACTGATGTGCATTTGTTCTGAGCTGTGTGGTCACATCCATCACACCCGCTCCGTGCTCATCCACTCCCCAGTGTGAGTCACCACGGAGAAGCTCAGGGTGAATTCATGGCTGAATTTGTGGGACATTGGGACAGGGGGGGATTTTTGAGGCAGGCACGGAGCAGCCAGGCCACAGCAAAGGGATGGAGGCTCCAGGGAGCACAGCCTTGACCCACACAGACCCCTCTAGACCCCGGCAGGGAGAGCTGGGGGGCTCTGTGGGGTGACCCTGCCCTGCAGATCATGCCCAGAGCTCCCGTGGGGTCTGTGGGGCCCCAGCCCTGCATAGCCAGGGGGATTCACCTGGAGTTACACCTAGGTCAGAAATTAGAAGAGGTTCTCTAATCTCTTGGAGCACTAGAGCAAGAAATATAATTAGCTTTAAAAGGCTGGTAAGTTCATTAAAATAAAACACAAGTAGGACCGACAGGATCCACCAGCCCACACTCCCCACAGGCATTTCCCAGTCTCTCACACCCACAACAAATTGCTGCCCCCAGGGCACTGGAGCATCTGTGGGAGGGGTCTATAAACGTGGTCTACTGTCCTAAGCCCCCTAGATCCCTAAAGGAGCCTCTAGGAAGTTGTCCATAAACTCCTAAAAAACCACTTGTGGTGTTTTCTCAAATCCCAGCTGTTTTTCCTTTTCCCCTTCATAAAACCCAGTGCTGTTTCCCCCCGATGGTTGAGGAGGAAGGTGATGGTTGAGGAGGAAGGTGATGGTTGAGGAGGAAGGTGATGGTGCCCAGCACAGTGAGGTCACCCTGTGAGGGGTGCAGGGAGCAGCTCCTTGCCTGGGGAGTGCAGCCCCTCCCTGCCCACCCACAGCTGCTTTCAGAGGGTCCAAATTATTGCACACCCTGCAACTCCTGAACCCGTGGTTTCTCCTGCTGCCCCACCACCTCTCTCTCCATCCCATCGTGTTTCCCTCTCCTTGTTTAATTCCTTGCTGTTGTACAAAGTCGAGGCACAGCCCCCTCTCTCCTGAAACATAAAACCAGCTCTCCCCCTGCCCACACCCCTGCAAGCTGGCAGTGAGGACCACGCAGCTCCAGGAAAGCCCAGGACCCTGCCCACCCTGCCTGGGATGAATGGCAGCTCTCAGGCTCCAGAGATGCCAGCAAGGGGCATGGTCTGCCCATGACCCAGCTGACTGAATAATTCAAATCTCTTCAAATCCAGCTGCATTGCCTCTCACTTCTCTTTGCTCTGGTGCACTTGGCCCAGCTCTGGCTTCACGTGAACCTGCACTACACCCATACTGACTTCTGACCTGCAGATTATTGCATCCCGAGCTGCCTGAGAGCTGCCCTGAAATCAAACCATGAGGAAAAAGAAGATAAAATTTCCTTCCCACTTACAGCAAATTCTACAGTGGCTGGATGCTTCTGTTCTCTCCACACAAAGGATTACATTTTTTAAAATATTCTTTCTTTGAAATCTTTTGTGACCCTTGAGCAGCATAAAAATGCAACCCGGGGACGCCGAGCAAGGCTGGAGATCCACTGGGGGGACTGGGAAGTGAGCACAGTGTCGGCACTTAACAAATAATAAATAACCAGCATTAATTATTGATCACAACCCCAGCTAATCAAGTTCCATCCCTGTGGTTACCAGGCTCCCAAAGCCCCCTTTGATAGAGCCCATGAACAGCCTTGCAGCGTGTGCCCGCCCGACGCGCCGCTCCCCGGGAGATCTGAGTGGGGATTTGGGAAGATGACACCCCCATACACACACAGCCAGCCCACCTCCAGGCTCCCCGAGGATGTCTGCACAGCCAGAGCATGCCAAGCTTCCAGGGAAGCAGGGCTGGGAGAGCATCCCGGGGTGTGGGTGGGCTGGAATGGGGTGGCACAGTCTGGAATTACAGCGGAGCTCTGGCTTTGGCTGCACGGGGGGTTTCAGTCGTACAGCCTGGGAATGGGTGCAAGAGAATCCCCAGGAGAGCATCCCCGTGCAAGGATGCACAGCCCAGACCCAGGGAGGTTCTGCCTCTTGGCCAGACCCCTCCAGGGAGCCCCAGCCCCAGTCCCTACGGCCAACATCTGAGTGTGGGTCAGGGCAATCCCACAAAAGCCCACCACATCACCTCTGGGCCCCCAAAGCCCACCACAGTCACCTCTTGCCCCCCAAAGCCCACCACAGTCACCTCTGGCTCCCCAAAGCCCACCACAGTCACCTCTGGCTCCCCAAAGCCCACCACAGTCACCTCTGGGCCCCCAAAGCCCACCACAGTCACCTCTTGCCCTCCACCCACCCATGGCAGTGGCTCCTGCTCTGGCCAGGAAGAGGGAAGAGATAACTCCTCTTTCTGCCACTGCCTGCCACAGTTTCACAAGTGATTTGTGGAAGTGTAATACAAGGGAACTCTGTCTCGTGGTCCTGACAGGAGCTGCCTGCCTGCTCCTTTTATGGGGGTGTTAAATCCTGTTATTAAGTGCAAGCCATTATCGGGATGTCACTGTTGCCTCCTGATGAAGCTCTACACCTGTGCAGACAGCCAGTCCCCTATTAAATTATTTACTATTCATTATGAATGCTCCACATTGGTTTGCCTCATCCTCATCTCTCTGTGGCTCGAGGATTTGTTTTCTCTGTGTGAGTTCAGGGCACTGGACCTCACTCCCTCCTTCCCAGAGATGTGTAGGAATCCCCATTGCCATCCTGCTCCAAAACCTGCACAGTCTGAGGGGAAGAAAAAAAGAAAATATGAGGGTTTTGCTCATCATGTCTATGAGTTTTTCTTCAGGGAGGAGAAAAATCAGAGCTGGAAATCAGGAGAGCAAAGAGGATCTTACCAGGACCAGAAGAGGGACTTGAGTTCCATATTCCTTCAACAGGAGATGCACCAAGCCCACCCCTTCCGCCTGAGCTTCCCAAACAAGCCAACTACTCAGCAAATAAGAATAAAAGCCAAAAATATTTGCTGAAGGAAGAGTTAAATACACACTGCAAGTCCTAAAAGCAACATTTCTGGAAGCTTTGCTAACTCTGCAAACAGAAGATTGTGCAAATGCTTTACCTACATTCATATTTCCCAGTAGATGCACCCTTCCCCCAGACAATTTATGAGCCTTCATCTAAACCAAACATCCATCTCTCTTTCAAAGACGTTATGACCCTTTCCAAAATCTCCTTGAAAATGTCCATTTCAGTGATTCTTTCGTGCTGGAAGCAATAATGCCAGTTCCAAGAGCTAAAAAAAAAAAAAAAAAAAAAAATCAGACCGTCTCAAATTGCACGAGATGAGGTTAGAAATCAGGAGGTGCTCATGTAATCTGCACAGATCTTTCACTTCAGGACACCATGGGATTGGCAGCAACCCATTCCCAAGGGAGGATTTATTTTCCAGGACAATTCTAGCTGAGAGATGGGAATGTGCTGGTCCCCATCCTTCTCTCCTACAGGAAAGGGCAAAGACATCTCACAAGCCACGTGTAGTTTTTAACTCTCCTCTACTGATATTTAAGCACCCACCACTGCTTCTCACTCTGGGGAGCCCTCCCCACACAACACCAAAAGCTTGAATTTGCTTTTTGCCAGGTGTGTTGGGAAAGCTGCTGCAGGGACCCCTCCCAGCCAGGGACCCAGGCACAGTGACACAGACATCTCTGAGAAACCAGGGCAGCGAGTGTGGCAGTCCCTGGGAGCAGAGCTGCCTCCTGCCTTAGACAAGTTTCCTGATCACATTGTATTCCCTCCTGCTCAGGCAATATGCATTTGCTAATTTGTGCTGGAAAGGAGGGAATTCAGTATTCCCCTCCCTCGCTGCGTGGGGAATAGCCCAAATTTTCCAGAAATCTCCCCTGACTTGTCCTTTAAATAAAGCTTAAATAATGCCATACTGTCCTTTAAGTAGCTTATGTCAGATATATTAAGAAATACAAATATATATTAATATACAGAGAAATATATACACAATACCCTTTTTCAAGCTGCCCAGCAAGTACAGCAGGAAAGCACACCAATTTTCAAATATCTACAGATGAATATTGTGGGTCAGGCCATTAACCCTTCCTTATCCCCACAGGATCCCTGACAGACACTTTGGAGAGCAGCTCCATTGCAAGGCACCGGCCCTGAGCAGCCCCATCCCTGCTCTCCCTCTCTCATTATTACCCAAGGGGCCAGGCAAAGCACAATGGAAAATGTGATAATTTCCTGGGAGGGAGCGCAAGGAGCCTTTCATCCTGGGTGATGCTGGGAGCTTTGTTTTCCATCAGATAAGGAATCAACCCCGGCTGGAGCCATGGTCAGTCCCACGGGGAAGGGAGGGAGAGAGGGACTGAGACCCTCCTGCTCCATGGACAGACCCGACCAATGCCACCAGGCTCTGGTCATTGCAGCCATGACCCTCCTTTCTGGCAGCCACCAGCTGCTAAAGGTCCCCGGAGCATCCCATAATCTGGGTCTCTTTTTAAAATCATCCCCAGTGTTCAGCCCTGTGGTGGGTAATGCACATTCTCATCCCTGCAGGGGAGGAGGAGGGTGCTGGGGACACAGATGTCCCAGGAGGAGACGGGATGGGGCTGCTCAGGGACCAAACGCTGTTTGCACCCCGTTCCCACCCAAGCTGGAGCTTCTCATCCTCCACAGCAAGCCAAACAGGGCTGGGGATTTTCCCTCTGCTCTTGTCATGCCTTTGGTCCACGGAGCATCCTAGAGCTCCACAGATCTCATGTTGCTCCAGGGTTTAAGGCAGATTCTCGCTGCCTGACTCAAGGGATGTGGAAATCGGCATGAAATGGGATTTAGAGAGCAGAGCTGTTACCAGGGATAACCGCGAGCAGAGCGGGGATGTCTGCCGGAGCCGAGGACCCTGCCCGGCTGCGCGCTGTGCTGCTGCCTTCCCACAGCCGTGTGGCGAGCATTCAGGGAAGGAAGAAGCATCCAGGAAAGAAATCCTCCTTGCCCGTGGGGCCGAGCATCCCTTCTGTCCCGGTGTCCCCGCTCAGCTCTGCCCGGGGCCGCAGGGACCTGAGCCCCGGCTCCTGCCGGCGACGAGCAGGGAAGGACCTGGCACGGACAGGCTCTTTGCTCTCAATGGCATCGATTATTTCTGTAATCAGCACCTCGTTGCCGAAACTGAACATCCATTATTACAGGCTTCTAAAACAAAAATAACCCAAGGGAGCGAAAAAGATGTAAGTCAGACGCGCTCTGAACCGTGCGCGTTGGGTCAGTGCCATCTAGAGGCAGCAAACCAGTCCAAAGCGCCCCTAAACAACCACATCCCAGGGTTCTCCCGGTGTTTGGAGACCTTGTGGCCCCGGAATGTTGGGGAGGGAGCTCGGAGGGGGTGCTCTGTCCCGTCCCGGTGGTACAGAGCCACAGGTCCTGCCTGCTGTCCCGTGGGCACCGAGGCGGGAGCCACACCGCGGGCAGGCAGCCCTGGCGAGCCGGCAGCGCTGCATCCCACACCCCACAGCCCAGCACGACACCCCACAGCTCAGCACGACATCCCACAGCCCAGCACGACATCCCACAGCCCGGAACGGCACCGGGGGCAGCCGCAGCCCCCGGGATGGAGGCACAGCCGAACGTGCCCGCCGCTCGCAGGCAGCCGCTATTAATGTGCGCGGAGCTGTATTAATAGAGCTGCTAAACACCGCCGCGGGCCACAGGAACAGTTCAGCGCTTCGTTTTCATCCCAAATTAGACTGGAACAGCCAAACAGGTT
>VXBC01005428.1:2947-40099 GCA_013399945.1 Ploceus nigricollis | reverse complement strand
TCACTTCTTTTTCCCCCCCCCCAAAAAATAAAAATTTCTCCTCAACATATTTAAGAGCAAGGAGCCTGCATAATGAAAGAACAAAATTGCCTCCTGTGCCTGGAAACGCTGTCCTATTTTGCAATGATTAACTTGCTGTATTTGCATAGTGCCCATTCCTGGCTAAAGACTCAGGGGGACAGTTTCCAAACACTTTTTAATCTCTCACGGAGCCTGCATGCAGTGTTGTCATTTCCTGACAACCCCCAGCGTGGCTGCATCTGGCAAGCTCCACTTTGGCTCCCTTTTATTGATATTATTTCATATTTCTGCTGCTGGCTTGTCCACAGCCAGGGCCCTGCCATGCTGGGTGCTGCACTAATGAGAAGGATGATGCTTTCCTCACCATGGAACGGTGCTGCATAAATCAAGTGGTGCTCACATGAGAAATGGGCTTTAAGACCCATCATGAGGGCATCGTGGCTTTTGCTGAGTTTTCATTCCCATGCTCCCTGTTGGGGTCTCAGGAATTGCAGTTCCTTTTCTCCCCTGAGCTTTGCAGTGAAGGTTTTCCAGGACAGAATCTCCCCAAATCACCTAAACATCCCAAGATGGTACCTATCTACTGGTACCTATTGATGAGAAGCAACGGGTCAGCCCATGCCACCCCAAATTATGCATTACACACCCCTGGCTCTCAGGGGAAGTGTAGGAACACCAGTGTCTTTGGGGCTGGGAAAGAAATTGGAAATCAAAAGGGTTGGGCACTCTCTAATCGCTATAGCAGGGTTTTATTAAGCAAATTATTACTGAGCAAGTAAATAAAGCAGCAGGAATCAAAGTGGCAATCAATAGGATGGTTTGGTCCAGGGTAGCCTCGTGCAGACCCCACAGAGCTGCCAAAGCTGGTGCCACAGCCAGCACCAAGGGGGGACACCCCAGTGCACAGTGCTTGAGGGGGAGCCAAGTGGGAATTAATTAAATAAACCCCGAAAAAAGAACGAGGCAGAGGCTGGGATAGCAGTGTCTCAGGGGTCTCCACACCCTTTCACATCCCACTTGCACACTGGCCCCACTGCAGCCTTTCCCATGAGATATCCCCCACGGGGAGGCAGCAGCAGCACAGGGCAGCACATGCCCCCTTTACTGCCCTTTTTCTGCTCCCAAAAGCACCAGCAGCCCCCATCAGCTGTGATCTGTTGCAGCCCCCTCCAGCACGGGGCTGTCCCCTCCCAGCAGAGAGGGAAAGAGTCCCTAATCCCTCGTGAAAGCTCCCATGTTGCACTTTCCCCTCTGTGCAGGTGCAGGAGCCAGCATGGAGCACTTGGAAAGGTCCCAAGCACCCAGGGCAGAGCTCTCCCTCTCCACACTGAGCCTGCCCTGTTTGCCATGCCACACTGAGTGCAGCACCCTTGGTGGCCAGGCTGTGGGCTGGGGTGGGGCACAGCCTCCCTGGGTGGCTGCACAGGGCATCCCACAGTGCCAGCCCAACCCCAGCAGCCTCAGGGCTCACCCACACCCCTGTGCCGTGCACAGCACCAGTGCAACTCCCCTTGGAGTGTGTTCGTGGGACTGGAGGTGGTCAGACCCTGGATATTTGTCAATAGAGCACAGCAGAAGTGAGAGGAGGCCGGGTGCCCTGGCAGGGATAAATCCAGGCCCAGAGGCAGCAGTGATCTATGTGCTGGGTGTGCTCAGGCTGCATCACTCACCAGGGCCAGCACAGCAGCACAGCCAAGGCTGAGGACATGGATTTACTGGCTTGGGAGTGTTGTTTGTGACTGACCCATGCCCACGGGGAGCAGCCCTGGATGGGGATTTTGTCACAGCAGGGAAACGTGTGTGGCTTTCATATTCTCTGAACAGAGAGACATAATTCTCTCTCTCAGGGTTTTTCCTGGAGAAGCACAAAGAGAAGAAGAGAAAGAAGAAAAAATAATTCTTGTCTCTACTCCTGTGTTTTACACATGTGGAATATGTTTGGAGATTGTTTACCTGAAGTGATTGCTGGATTGGATTCTGGTGATGGTGTTTGGATTCATGGACCAATTGGATCCAGCTGTGTTTGGGACTCTCAGCAGAGAGTCATGGGTTTTACTAGTTAGTGATAGTTAGTAAGCATGATATAGTAAGTAAGTATGTAGTATAGTATAGTATCTCTTTAAAATAGTATATTAATGTAATATAATATAGTTTAATAAAGCAAGTGCTCAGCACTTCTGAAGCAATGGAGTCAGATGCCAACCATTCATCACGTCAGGGATCACCCTGGATCTGACAAATATGAGCTGGCTGTGGACGTGTTCACCCTCACAGCCATGTGCCCAGAGAGAGCAGTGCTTCCGTGCTTCCCACCTCCCTTTGCTCCTTCTTATCTCCTTTCTCCCCAGCCACCACCTCCGAGGGAAAGGGTCACTATTTGTCNTCATCTCTTCCCCGCACGGGCCACCACAACACCCCTCCATGCAAACAGGGAGTGGAGCCCTCCCTGCCCTGCACACACAGACAGCCCTGCACTGCTTGATGCTCCTGGGAAGTGTCAGTGTCCAATATGTCCCGAATTTCCTGCTGCACCAGCCCAGCTGTAATCAGCTTTGGATTACCATAGCCTCCTAAAGCACCAGACTCTGATAACATCCCTTCTGTTACTGACTCTCTAAATCTCCCCAGTCACGCAGATGTTTTCCCCCCAGCAACCCAGCACCAATTACTAGGAAGGGAAAAGAACCCCAAAACAGAAAAAAAACAAAGTTAATAATGAGGGGAAAGCCAGATGCTGTTGCAGTGAGCAACTGGGGGCTGGTTTTTTGCAGCAGCACAAAGCCAAGAGGATATGAAGTGAAATGAGACAGCAGTGAATTTCAAACTGACCACTTCCCACAACGTGTCATTAACCTCCGGGAGATGCTGCCACAAATTATCTCCGAGGTCTCAGTGGTGCAGGGCTCAGGCTGAACAGAGGCTCAGATTGATGGTGAGGGGAGCCACAGCCACCTGAAGAGCAAGAGAAAAAATGCTGTGTGGGTTACAGGGGTTTCTCCTTCAGGACACAGCCCCAGGGTTGTCTGAGCACATAAAGAATTTCCCTTTTCTCAACCATCACCATTTTTCCCCATCCTTTTCTTGAAGCAGCAGGACCATCCTCTGCAGCAGCTGGTCCTGTCCCAGTGCTTGGAGCAGCCTGGTGTGTGCTTCTCATCTCTGGCTTTCCAGCAAGTCCCCAGGGGCTCCTTACCTGAGCTCCTTGTAGATCAGGATGCCCTTTGGTCTCCAGCTGCCCAGAAGGTGCTGCTTTCCAAGCAGGAACGTGCTCTGGTGAGGAGCTGCACCCACAGCAGCACAGCCATGCATTGCAGGGTCACAGCACACCAGGGCCAGCTCCTCTCCCCATCATGGATTGGAAAGTGGAGATCCTGAAAATCAGTGACTGCAGCTTCCCAACACTTCTCCTCATCCCACATAATTCTAGGTTTAAACAAGCTTGCAGAGGGGTTTTTATCAATCTGGTTGCCTCAGTGGTAAAACTCAGGTGATGTAGGAGAGAGATGGGGCCCAAAAATAACTGCAGCAGCCAGAAAGCAGATAGAGGTTATTAATCATTTTTTTCAAAGTCTCTGTCCTTTGTGGTGCCTGGAGTACCTCCCACACCACAGCTGTGAGGGACAAACAGCCCTGGCATGGAGCAGCACCAGGAAAACTGGCTCCCACTGGCCTGGGACACAGAGAGTGACACTGAGTGCTGTCCCTAGGACCACATTTTGCAGCATTAATGTATTTAAAATCCCCGTGCAAAGAGCTGGGAGAGCAGGTGCTCACGGTGCAGGTAGGGCACAGTCCCAGGGGGACACTTTGGTCCCCAGTGCTGTCCTAAAAGCTTCACCCCAACATCACACAGCACCTGTGCAGCTCACAGTGAGCACCACAGCCCATGGGGACTCACACGTGGCAGGGCCACTGCTAACAAAGTGTGGCATGTCCCAGGAGCCCTCCTGCAGTGACCCTGCACTGGCCACTGTCACCCTGGCCGAGCAGCAAGGGCAGGGGCAGCCAGGAGCAGAGCAGCCAGGCACAAAGGACATCAGGGAGGAAAAAAGAGCTGACAAAGAGCAGTGTGAGAAACTCTGCAGGCTCTGGCTTTTATCCCTCTGCACAGCCAGGGGGGCAGGAGAAAGGGAAAGCCCAGCACCCTGTGGGGACACAGCAGTGGCTCTTGCTGTGGCACACAGGCCTCAGCATTGCCATGCTCAGGGTTTCCTCTGGGCAAGGCAGCTGGGGGTTTAAATTCTTTAACATTTTCAAAAGAATGATAAGGTAAATCCTCCAGGCCCCAAGCAAGGCTCCCCCTGGACCCCACAGGAGTTTTGCCTGAATACAGCAGGATTATTATAGCCAGAATATTTCTGTGGATTCAAATCTCAGGCTTTTCCTACACAGCCTGGAGCTGCAAGTTTTGTCAGTGAATAGTCCTGATAAAGCCTTCCTGATTTTCCCCCTGTTTTAATATAATTAGTATTTCTCTCCCTGTAATCCAGGCAACTCCTTTTCTGTGCCATTTCACACCAGCACTGAGGATTTGCTTTTTCCCTCACAAAAGTGAAAAATCAGTTTCTCCACCCTGTGCTCCAAACGTTCCTTTTCCACCTGAGCAGGCCCCAGGTGGGCCCTCTGAGAGTGCCACAGGAGCCCCAAAGCTGAGTGGGAGGAGAACAGCAATCCCAGCCCTGTGGAGTCACAGGAGGGGATTTTGTAGCCACCATCCACGTGTTAAACTGCTGCCCAGCAGAGCCTGACCTTGTTGATGGAGGCACAGGGCACACCTGGAGGGGTCTGTGAGGCTGGGTCACCCCTGGAGCTGTGGCACTGGGTGAAACACCCAACCCCAAGGCTCGGGGACAGGGCAGTGACAGCTCTGGGGACCTGCTGCAGGCAGTGGTGACACTCTGTCCCAGCTGCTGGGAGGTTTCCAGGCAGCAGAATTAAGTCCATCCATTCAGCTTAGTGCCCTGAGCTGCTCAGGAGCTTTGCCAGCTCCTCCTGCAGGGCAAGGGGTGAGGACTGGAGGGAATGCTGCCCAGAAAGAGATGCTGAAACAGCTGCTGGAGGAAGGAATTTCTTCTTGGTGGCCTCTTTTGGGTCATCAGCATTCATGACACCTCCTGTTAGTGATGTCCTGAGACATGCCACCACCCAGCAAAAAGGTGAAGCTTGGAAGTTTCCTTAAAAACTTCTGTGCCCATATAAAACTTCAAGGTGATACTTCAGAGAGATTTCAGAGGCTGTCCCCTCTCACCTGTGGATCAGCACAGAGGAAAATTGAGCCTGAAAGGAGGAAAATAAATGTCCTTGCTGGGACAGTGCTGTGCTGCCCAGAGGTCCATAAAGGAGCTTTGTCCTGAAGGCCTGAGCTTCCCCTGGGGGATCATCTGCAGCCACAGCCCTTCCAGGCTGGGAGGGATCAGCACTGCCAGCTTGTGCCACAGAGCCCTGGAGCAAATGGGAAGGCAGAGGATGGAGCCTGCAGAGGCCAGGCAATGTGTAAATCAGCATTTCCCTACAAACCCAGGCAGCCACGCTTACAAACACCTCCAGTTCGACAGCAGATTTCTCATCAGCTCAGCAAAGCACCACTCCTCAGGCACAGGCCTGCTCTGAATGGCCTCTGCTGCCGGGGCTGGGGGAGAAATAGCAGCTGCAGCCACAGAGATGGAGTGGCAGGGGTCCCAGAAAATACCCAAAACAGAGCGAGGACAGCCCTGATGTTCCTGCCCGTCTGTGTTTCAGTGCTTGGCCCTCCCTTCTCCCACATCACACAGGGACATCTAGAGACCACCTCCATCAGCTCTAGGGAAGAAAAAATAGAGTATCCATAGAGGAATTAGCAGTTTTTCTAGCTGGGTGTGTCAGCCAGGCTGTGGCTCACCAGGCTGGGGTATCCCAGAGCAGGAGGCTGCCCCGCAGCCAGCCCCCAACTCAGTTTGGAGCTGGATGAAAGAGCTCTTCAAGAGCTCACTGAGTGGCACAGCACCCCAGGGAGGTGGACTAGCTCTGAGGCTGGCACACAAACCCCCTGTGTGGGTGATGAGGTGAGCTGGGGTCAGTTCCTGCTCCCAGAGACTGCTTTTCAACTCCTGGGGCAACCCCCATCCCACCCTATCCCATCCATCCCATCCCAATCCCCCACTCTCCTTACCAGTTCTTCCCAGCCTGTTAAAACCAGATTAAGCTTCTGGGCTCAATTTACATTCAGCCCCTCTGTGGTAGTGGTAAAAAGTACAATGCTCCCTTTGCACCTGTAAAATTCAGGCTCCAGCTACCCCTTGGACTCTTATATTCCTCTGTATTCCAGAAACGATGAAATGCATCACTGTGAGTCTGTCCCCACAGCTGTGGGTGCCACACCAGCATTCCTCTGCCCACAAGGAGTATTTTCTTCCACCCTACAGGGAGCCACAGCAATAAACAAAATCTCCTCAGACACAGCACCACATTTCAGCCTCTTTGCTTTTACAGCAAAGAGATGCTACAGAAACAAAGTGCTGAGTGCTCCTGTCCTGCTCCTCACCCAGGTCCCATTTCCCTGGTCTTCTTCCATGTCCCACAGCACATCCCTGCAGGGTCCTTTCCACTGCCCTGCACCAGGGTCAGGAGCTCCCACAGAGACTTACAGGATTTAGATTGAGTAGCAGGGAAAACCATTTGGAAGATCAGCAGTGACCAGCAGTAGGTGCTTCAGAGCACTCTGGAGGCTGTGCATGACCACAGGGTCCCTCTTCCATGGACAAGTTTTCAGCTTAGAGAGTTGAGCACTAACATCTGGAAAAGCTGTTCATGGGATGTCAAATTACTCCACAACCTACACCAAGAATGCACACATAGCTCTGATTTCCCTCAGCAGGATGGGAAAGCTGCCATAATGACACCCTGCAGCAAAAGGCCCTTCCCCTGCTTCATCCTGCACCTGCCAGCTCATTCTCTCTGCTGAGGGATTGCACATGTGCCCGCTGGGAGGGACCAACAGGAGCAGCTGTGGAGCTGCAAAAAGCTCTGGCTCCTTCCTGGCAGGTGGACAGATGCTGGGATTTGCTGCACCTGCAAATGCAGCTCATGGCCACGAGATCAGGGACTTCACAGAGCCTGAGCAGCACAGCTCTGCTCTGAGGGCATCCTTGGCACATCATCAGCTGCCATCTCTGCTGAAGGGAATTAATTTTTTATTTGGTTTTATTAACCTTCACACATCTAGACCCGAGGCCTGTGCTTTGCAGCTCACACAGAGGAAAAGATGAAATTGCCACATCTCCCTGTTTAAGATATTGGCAATCACAGTGTGCCATCTGCCCCTTGTTAAACAATGGTCCCAAACCCACTGATACAGGGGAAGCAATTTCCTAGGAGGTGGGAGAGCCCAGCTAACCCTCCACTCCTGCCTCCACCACACCACCCTAGGCTGCTCCCACCCCCTCCAGAGCTCACCTTGCTTCTCTCTCACCTCTCTGGGACAGGGTCTCATTCCTGCTACAGGAAGCCATCACATCTGATTTATTGCATTCAGCCAGGAGAAGGAATTTAAAACAGAAGATTTATCCAGAGGAATGTTTCTGCACCTCTACCTTTGCTCCCAAAAGATTGGAACTTGTTTGGGGTGGAAGAGGCAATTTGGGACAGTTTGCAGCTATCCCTGGGGCACAGCAGAAGCTGAGCTAAAGTGCACCTTAATGATGTGCCCTTGTGCATCTTTTCAAATACCTGCATCTTAATTACTTCAGAGGACAAATTTCTGCTGCTGGAAATGCAGCTAACCCAGCTGGGGTGTGTTTCATGCCTTCCCATCTCATTTTGCCACTGTTTCCTTCAAAGCAAACCATAAAGCCAAAGCCATTTCCTTTAATGCACTTGATGGGGGTTTGATGTGAGTAGTGGGCTCTTTCATCTGCTGCTTCTTCCAAAAGGGATGGAGATAAAAGGATGAGAGGAGAAGGGATCCTGTGCATGTACCTATTGCTCCTGGAGACTGGCTGGCTCTGCACTCGCTCCATCAGCACGGCCCACGTGCTCCCACCTCACAGCTCCAGCTCCACACCTGTCCTGGTGGCCTTTGCTGTGGGACTGGGATGCTCTGTCACAGGCANGAGGATTGGCTGTGGGAGAGATGAAGGAAACTGCCCCATGAACAGAGATACCTGCCCCAGCTCTGACAGATGGGGACAGAACACACAGCCAGCTAAACCTGAGACACACCTGGAACAGTGAAAGCACAGGAGGATGGGGACAGGGCCAGCCAGCTTGTCTTGCTGGACCAGCTCCCAAGCACCTTTTGTTTTTGTGGCAGAGGGATCCAGGGGGTTTGGGGCACCATGATCCCCCTCTGAGCCACGTTTCTACAGCCCTTCAGCAGCTCAGGTCGCCCAGCCAGGGCCAGCACAGCTGGCAGGGCAGGGCAGGGACCCCAGACTCTCATTCCCTCAACCCTCCCCCACAGCCTCTCAGGGAATCCTCACAGTTTTTCCCCCAGTGCTGTCCTGGAGGGCTGAAGGCTCACCCTTCCCAGCAGGAGGAGAGCTGGGAGTTGAAAGGAGGCTCTTCCACTGCTCTGCTGCTGAGGGGCTGAGTCACCAGGGGAAAGCAGCACCAGGGGATGGGCCAGGCTGGGGCAGGGCAGCTTCTCTACCCCAGTTTTGTCTCTTTTTTGCTGTTTGTGAAGGGCTCTGAGCTTCCCCTTGTATGGTAACAAGGCGATCCCCAAAGAGAAATGATGATTGGCATCTGACTCCAGATCAGAAGTGCTGAACACTCACTTTGTTAAACTATACTATATTACATTAATATACTATTTAAAGAGATAGACATACTTACTTAACTATATCATACTTACTTTCTATCTATCACTAACTATATCTAACTAGTAAAGCCCCTGACTCTGCTGAGAGTCCCAGACACAGCTGGATCCAATTGGTCCATGAATCTAAACAATCATCACCAGAATCCAATCAAGCAATCACTGCAGGTAAACAATCTCCAAACACATTCCACATGTGCAAAACACAGGAGCAGAGATAAGAATTGTTTTCTCTTCTTCTCTCTGTGCTTCTCCAGGAAAAATCCTGAGAGGGATAATTAGAGGTGTCTCTGTCCAGAGAATGTGAATGCCACACCCTTGTCCCTCCCTACACACCTGGGGACCAGTCCCTCCCCTTGCCACCAGGCACCAGGCAGGATCCCAAGCATCCCTCCTTGCCACAGCTTTTGCACAACTCCTGGGATGTGCCACCTGAGCCCAGCACAGGTCACAGGGGCAGCAGCTGCTGGATGGTTCTGGCCTGGCTGAGCTGCAGAGTGGCCACTCCTGGCAGCGACCCTTGTGGGTCCCCAGCTGTGCCACAAGAGCATCAGGCAGGGCCAGGAGCACGGATCTCCTTCCTGGGAACCACAAAGGGGAGAGGAGAGATAAGGGTGAGACAAGGATGAGAGCTGGCAGCACTCCCATGCATCACCTCAGGTCTCAGCCTCAGCACTCATTCCAGCCCTGAGTCTTCAAGTCATGAGATTAGAAGTGATAACAAAAAATCAAAACAGCCTCTAATGGAATGGTTTCTTGTAGAACAAAGAAACAGCACTTCTAATGAAAAGTGAAAAAAAATCTGGTTTGACTTAAAAATCTTTTGCTATTGCAAGTGAAACAGAGAGATAAATACATTATAAATATATTTCATTTAAGTTTTATCACTGCAAGTCTGACATTTACATTGTATTAAAGTTTTAATATTAATACTGTGCTGCTACATAATATTTAATACAAAAATTAAATATATATATTTAATACTTCATATGCCAAAGTCCAAATGGCAAAATCCTTTTTCTCCATCAAAGAGAAAAGCACCCAGCACTAATTAAAAGTGATGTGATGCTACTGAGGCTCAGGACCAAGAGCAGCACCAAATAAATCCCCTGGAAATAAATAGCAATGATGCCAGTAATGTTTGTAAGAGCATCTCAGGGGCTCCTCACTGCCCTGCACGGATGTGGGGACCAGGAAGAAAATGACCCCTGGTGCTCTCACACCTGTGCTCATCACAGCTTGTGAAAGCAGAGCAGGAACAGTGAACAAGGTGTGGAGAAGTGGGATGAGGAGGGATGGTCGATGGTGTCTTGCAGGAAAACCATCAGCTGTGAGAATGAGTGAGTGCAGCCAAGGCCCAGCAGGGCTGGGCTGGCACTGGTGGCTCAGGAGCCCAGGGCAGGGAGGCTGCCTTGGGGGGTTTTGGGCTGGGTGCCACCTCTGTCCCCTTCATCTCACAGCTGAGGTGTGCTCCTGAGCCATTCCCCTTAACGAGGCAAGCACCCACATGTGGCAAGCACATTCTTTGCTCCCTCAGGAAATTTTCATAGAGGAGCAGAGAGGGAAGAAAAATAAAACAATTTCTATTTCTGTCCCTTGTTTCTTCCATGTGGAATGCACTGGAGAATTGTTTATCTGAGGTGATTGGTTCATTGGATTCTGGTGGGAATTGTTTGGGCCTGATGGTCAATCACATCCACCTGTGTCTGGGCTCTCTTGGGGGAGTCACGAGTGAAGTTACAGTTGGTAGTTAGATACGGTAGTCAGAAGTTAGGATGTAGTTTTAGTATCTCCTTTTAAAATAAGATATTAATGTATTGTAATATAGTTATAATAAAGAAATCATTCAGCCTTCTGAACTGGAGTCAGCATCATCTCTTCCCATCTCGGGTTCACCTGCATTTTCTCCACAACACACCCACACAAGGAATCCAGAGGAACTGTGCAATCCTCCAGGAAAAGCACCACTGAGCCCCCAGGCTGCCATCACGGCCAGCAGAAAAGGGAGGCTCGTGCTCAGAGTGGGGTCCTCAGGCACCCAAAGCACAGACCCCTGCCAGGCCATGCACAGCTCTTTTGGTCCTAGCACAGGTGAGTGCCCACATTTCCATGCAGTCCATGGCTTGTTGGACACCCAAACCCTTTGGGGCTATCCAGGGATTACCTCCCCATGCCCCTAACACCACCTAGGGCACAGCCCTGGTCCTCTCCAGGCACAAAGAGTTCAGGTGTTGCAGGCTGACACATCTCAAAATCAGAGAAATCTGAGGGGAGCACAGGGCACCTTTTTATTCCCCTGATTTCTCCAGCTCCCAATCCAGCCAGCAATATTCCCTCAGCCCCCTGTTGTTCACCTCTGAAGCCTCAAGCCTCCATCTCCACCAACCTGGAGACCACCCTCGCTCCCTTCCTGCTGGAAAATGCATTTGGGATACTCCAGCATGGGCAGGCAGGACCAAAAACCCCCTGCCATGGCTGGCCAGAGGCTCCTTCCCACCAGGGAGGAGCTGCAGGCACAGGGAGCTGCTCCACAGGACCCGCTCAAGCTCTGGCTCCCCAACTGCCTCTGCTTAATTAGGGGCCAGCTTTGAACTGCCTGAGTATAAGCAGACCTGATCTTCAAACTGAATATATTTAATGGGCCTGATCTCCATAATGGCTGTGTCTGAGGCCCTGGATTTCAAAGCAGCTCCACTTAACGGGACTTTGTCTGGAAGCTGCAGCCATATAATAGGGCCTGGTTTTAAACCAGGAGTGTTTAATAGGATCTGATGTTTAAACTGCACGTAACTAATTGGACCTAATCTTCACAATCCTCCTTTCCTCCCCCTCTCCTGATGTTTTTCCTCCTCCTTTGCTGCTCCCCCTGCCTCCAGCACAGAGATGCTCCATCCTCACCACGGCAGATCCCCATCTCTTCTGAGAGCCCCGCCAGGATCATGAGCTGATCTCACAAGGATCATACCAAAGTCCTCCAAAACTCTCCAGGGTTTCCCAGACAAGCTCTTAATTCCTGCTGCAGTTCCTCTGCTCTCACCATCTCCTCCTTGGAGTTCACTCAGGCCTGGCTTGTCCCAGGGACACAGGCACAAGCCCATCGTTAAAGGCTTATTTTAACAGGAAGGTAAATAATGGTCAAAAAACCCTCAAACACCTGATTTGGGGAATGCAAAACACATGGAGAGTTTCTGTCCCTCTCTGTAACAATCACCAGGCTCAGACTGTTTTATTTCAGTATTGCCTTCTCTGGTGCTCTGGTAAAAGTTGCACTCTTTGGAAGAAGAGTCCTCTCCAGGAGTAGCCAAAATGTTCTGGTTTTGAGAATTGTAATAGTCTGAAACAACAAATTCCTTTGCTTCATCATTTATAAAACTAGAAAAAATATAAAAAAGGTTTTCCTGTCGTCCCTGCTTCACAAATTTCAGGCTTGAGGAGTCAGCATCTCTTCCAAGCAAAGAAGCCACAAAATACACACACAGTGTTTCTAGAGCTGCTCTGATCAGTCCCCTGCCCATCTACATCTGAGTCTCACATGTGCCCACCTTGAAGGACAGCAAACCTGTGCCTCAGTTTCCCCTGCCCTCAGTGCTGTGAGAGACCAGGAACAGGAGGAATTTGTACTTCATGGCCCATTACTGTAGGACCCTTCAGCAATGCTCCTCAGACCCAAGAGAAAAGGATTCATGACCCCAGCTGACCAAGAGAAATTAAAGCAGAGAGAAACCAGGGGTTGCTCTCAGCAGAGAAGTGTGGCTGCCCCGTCCCTGCAAATGTTCAAGGTCAGGCTGGATGGGGCCCTGACCAGCCTAGGCTAAGAGAAGTGTCTCCATATCAGTGGGACTGGAACAAGAGGATCTTTAGGGCCCCTTCCAACCTGAACCATTCTGTGGTTCAAAGGGCCAGGAAGGATGGAGTGTGCAGATCCTGAGAGCAAGGACATCTCACATCTCCAGGCCACTGAGTGACTGATGAACCCTTTCCTAGGAGTCCTCTCCTACCTCCCTGTGCCAGCCCCAGCAGCTCCCCAGGCAGGGCAGCCCAGCTGGGGCCGTGCCATGGGGTTACACAGCCACATCTGCCCACATCTGCCCCGTGCTGCACCTCCACCATGGCTCACCACTGCCATGGATTCTCCTGGAATCAATCCCCCCTCTTCTGTTTGCCACTGAATCCAGCTCTGGCACTGCCATGAGATTTATGCTCCACACAAGCAGTGACAGACAGCAGGGTTGGGAGGTTAAGGAAGCAATATTTCCAGAATTTGCATAAAACAAGGGCATTTCATAATTTAGCTGATGCAGATTTGGATAAGATGAAATTGTTGGCCATTTTATAATTAGATGGCTAATCATAAAATAACCTTTGCGAGTCATCAAAAACCATTATTATACAAATGAATTCCTGCTGGGTACTAAACTTACCTTACCCTCGTCCTTGAGGACCAGAGACAGTAAAAGGCAACCTTTTTTTGGTAGAATTCATTCTGCAGCCAGCCCTACGGTTTTGCTATGTTTTATGGATCACAAATGCTTAATCAATAATGCAGTGCTTTCGGGAATGATGTTCTTTCTCCTGTCTCTCTGTCTGGAATTGTTTGGCTGGCTGCTCACAAATCTTTTGACGTGGATTCATTGTTGTGGAGATACCTTTCCCTGCATCTCAGGGCAGATTCATCAGCTGAGCTGCAAGGAGTGGGAAAGTTTATTGGGGTAAAAAGAGACGTCATGGCAAGCAGGTAGAATCATTGCTCTGGGTTTGCTGCTCGACTTGCCAGGTTAATGAATGGCCCTAGAAAGCCATTAAGTATGCAGCTGCTGGAAGATCCCTTCTTCACGAATAAAAACAAAGCTGGAGCACCTCTTCCCACATGCCAGTGTTGCCTGTCTCAGAAGACAAGGATAAGAAAGGCAATTGCTGCTCCCTTCAAGCCCAGGAGCCTTGTGCATCTCAGTGTCTGGGCGTGGAGATGATGTTCTCCAGAAAAGCAAGTTTGCCTCCCCTGGGGTTTCCCTGCCTTAATTTCTGTCCAGCTGTAGAGGGATGGATGTGTTGCTACATTAGAGCTCAAGAGGAGGGTCCAGCATCCCCAGCACAGATCCCCACACTCATCTCCCCCCATATCACGTTATTTCTCTGCCCTGCAGGGCTGTTGTGAGAGCTGCACTAAGCCTCACACTGAACAGCCCTGCACCAGCACTGGGGACAGCTCAGCTCCTGACCCAAACCTCACACCGAGCTTCAGCAGCACCTGGGCTCCTGTCAGCACATCCATCCCAGCACCAACAACTTCTACAACTCAGACTTTGCTTCAGGACCAAAGCTTGAGAGAAAGAGGCACTCAGAACAGGTGCAAGTGTCTGGAGGTGGGAAAAATTAGGAGAAAATGGCTGGATGTTTTTAAACCTGGAGTCAAGGCAACAGCCATGGTCTGCAGGGCAGCCCCTGCCCAGAAAAGGTGGAGAGGGGCTTCCCTAGGAATAGTCTCTGTAAAGTAAAGCCACCTCATTCCTGTCCTCTCTGTTTAACTTCCCATGCCCATTTTAGGAGGAATTAACTGTCGTAGCTCAGCCCTAATTTGTGTGCAGTGTGTAGCAGGTGCTGCCCGTGTTTCACTTGGCCACCTGAGCAAATGTTGGACCTGCTCAGACCCCGTGGGCAGGCAGGAGGAGAGCAGGGTCTGCCAGGGTCTGGCCCATGACACAGGTCCCCCAAGACTGCATTTCTGATGATCTCAAAGCGCTTGGGCAAACAGAGATTACCCCAAAGCCCCCCACACCTCCACGTGCAGCTGGGCTGAGCAAATCCTCAGCTCACAGCAGGGGCAGCAGGGAGGAGCCACCGAGGGCACCAGGGGCTGCAGCTCCCTGGCCACCCCCTGTCCCCACTAGGTCACACCCCACCACTGCTCCCCACAGCAGATGGATCATCCCACTCATCCCAAAGATGCCATACACACCTTCAGACACCATTTCAGTATAAACTAAACCAAGACCTCACTCCTAGCTCTGCTGCAGCCCCTGGGATGAACCCAGGGAGCAGCAGAACACACAGGGGCCACCAGGTCAGGGAGCCTGCAGAAGTGGGGGCCCCTCAGGCTTCCATCTGTGCAGCACAGAGTAGCTGCAGGGCACTGAGTGTCTCATCAGCTGTGCAAACAGAGCATTTCAAGGTCCATCACACAAGCCCCTTCTCACTGCAGTACACTTATATTTTAATTAGCAGCTTATGGGCTGATTACTCTGTTGTTATCCAGCACACCGTGTGCAGGGCTGGTGGGCTCCCAGCAGGAAGGGGGGGCTCCAGGAGGGCAGGCAGGGAGCCCACACTCACTGCCTGGCACTCCTCACAGGATGCTGCTAAATGCACCCCTCGTCATGCACTGCTCATTGCCCTGGGGCTGCTTCCTTGGGGTGGAGGAAAACCGAGGTGGGAGAAGCAGGAAAGAGCCTCTGTCAGTGTGCTGAGACATGAGATGTGCCCAGCTCCTCAGCTGTGATTCACCCCTGCAGCACACAAGGCAGGCAATTCATAAAGCACCATGGGGCTTTGGGGGCTGGGCCACCTCACCCCAAAGCCATCAGTTACCTGATAACACTAAAGTCTTTTTTTTATCCTAAGTAAGAGGGATTGAATAAACTAGGGCAGGTGGTGGAGGAAGAGGATTAAGTCCATAAACTATTTTTTTTTTAAAAGACAATAAAACTACTTTAATATGTGGGTCATACATCATTTACTGCCACACACCTGCCTACATCTGCACACTGCAGCTCAGACATGCACATGATCCTCCTCTAAACCTGGTGCTAATCCTAAAATCCTAAAAACTGTTGACCCATCATTATTAATTAGCTTGCTTACCAAAGCACACAAGAAAGATGATGATGTTATTAATTTCTGTGCTACCTGCTGTGATGCCATCTTGGGCAGGGGGAGCCTGACAGAAAGGCTATGGAAGGATTTCCCTCCCATACCCCCCAGCAGCACCCCAGGAGCAGAATTCCAGCCTGGACCTCCTCAGTGCAGGACAGTGTGTCACCATAGCAAGCGTGCAATAAACATAATTATAGAAGAAACTTAGGATTATTCAGAAGAGTGTGTGGGCAGCAGCAAGCAATACATGATGTAAAAGCATTTCAGTAACTGCAGCAGAGCTTTCCAGATCTCCCAGATCCATATTTTATGAGAAGAGCAGACAGAGGCATCAGCAGAGGGTCTAACAGAGCTCCCTCTTTAACCTCAGTACTGCCACCAAAAGCTCAGCATAATCAGGGTTTGCTGACACCTCCTGCCATGGATGTGTCTGGGTGTCACAGAGCTGATGGCACCCAGCTGTTTGCTCCCAGGTTTGTTCCAGAAATTTGCTTTCTCCTGAGAAAAGGACACACTGGTGCCTTCCCACTTTGCTTTGCCTCTCCCACCCCCCAGCAGAGACACCCCAGTGGGTGCAGGATGGCCACTGGCAGCAGCAGATGGGAGGACATTCAGCTCATCTGGGAGGACACCAGGCTCTGTCACACAGCCCCAGCCTTGGCTGGGAGCCCACCTGGGCATGCTGGACCACTTTTTAGCTGTGGCCTGAGCTGCTCACAATCCCAGGCAGGCTGGTGTTGTGTTGGATTCACATTATTTGTGGCTGGGGTGATGGGAAGCAGTACCAGACACACACAGCCCCACCAGGAGCTGATGTGAATGCCTGGGGCAGGTTTCCTAACAGAGCTATTATGGATTTAAATGATAACATTTTCCAAGCACTTGCAGCAAGATGTTTTCAAAAGCCCCATGTGCTAAGCCTTAGCTGAATAGCTGAGTGATCTCTTGCAGAGATGGGGACCCAGAAAGGAGGAATTTAGTTGATTCTTTATCAGCAATACCTAAAATGGCTTTTTTTTTTTTCTTCCTAGGAGGAGGACTTATCCTTAGAAACAGCAGCTTTGCCTTTCTGTCCAATGGAGAGCTGAAGCCCTTTGTCCTTGCTGCATCATCCCTCTGTGCTCTCACCAGCTTCCCACCCTGAGCTGGCTCCTTCTCCATCTCCCAAAGTCCATCTGATGTCCTGGAATCATCCCTGGCCCAGTGCTGTGGCCACAGGGGCAGGAGAGGAGAACAGTCATGCTAGAGTCAGCTGAGCACCAGTAAAAGCTCCAAACTGGAATCTTAAAAAAAATATATGAGGGAGATGGGAAAGGTTTTGCATTTCAATGTGGCTTGTCCTGATAACAGAGGAAACTCAGCAGGTCTCCAGCCAGCCACAGAATGCTCAAAACACCCACGACAGACACAGCATGGCCTTTTATCAAACTGTAAAAATGCTCACCTCCCTTCACTTTATCTTAAGAGACACCTCTTGAGGTCACTGACCCAGAGAAGGCAACAGGAGGTACTACACAAACGTGTTATGCTCCAGAGTGGCTTTTCTGACATAAATACCACGTGTGAATCTCTGCCTGACCCAAAGCAGGGCAAGCTGCATGGGGACAGCTGACAGAGAGCATCTCCCAGGCATTTACAGCTCACCAAGCCATCCTCCCTGGGGTCAGCCTCTGCCTGGGCACAGGGAGCCAGCACAGCCCCAGACCAGGCCTTTCTCCTTGGAATTTCACAGCTTTGGATGCACAAGTATGGGGTCTGGCTGGGTTTGACCTGGGAAATGTCTGTAATACAAGCCTGGAGGAAAGTGCTTTGTAAGAATATTGTTGATGTGATGGGAGGGTGAAAGAGCCGGAAATACCAGCCTGGACAGAGGCTGAGGGTTGGGAGTGATCAGCCCCAGCTCTTTGGCCAGGAGGTTCCCAGGCAGCAGAGGGCCTTTCCTTTTCCAGCAGCACCAAAAGCATCACAAGCTATGCCTGCAGGCAGCGAGGGATTACAGCTCCTCCTCCTCCTCCTCCTTCTCCTCTTTCCTTGCCCAGGAGTTCCCTGCCAGTGCCACAGCTCTGAAACCACGCCCAGCAGAGCTCACCTGTCCCTGTCCCCAGGGAAGCAGCAGCACAAGGGTTTTTCACCGAGAGCTGACAGGTTTTCCAGCCTGCTGTTTCCGTGCCTTTGGGCTGTGCTCCTATTTACCCTCTCCTGAGGGGGACACAGCAGCTCCTCCCTGTGCAGGTCACCCAGCACGGTGGGAAGAGCTCTTGATTTCATGGACAAGTATTTATAAGAAGCTCGTGCTGGAGCCTGTGCTTCACCTCCCTGTTTTATTTTTAATCTCCATTTCATAGAGCTCAGACAATTCTTTCAAGGTTCCCATGAATGATCTTTATCTCTTCTGCAGCTCATTCCAATTCTGTGAATAAAATCCCTGGGTGGCCCTGAAAGAAGAAGAGAAAAAGGATGACATTTGAAGTGAAGTAAGAAACTAAAAAGAGAACATATTTTTAAGGAAAACTCACAACTCTAACACCAGCAAGCCATAAACAAGTGTGTTTGGCATCTGCAGATCCCAAAACCCTGTGCAGGGAGAGGTAAAAAAGAGAAGGGAGGGGTTATCTGCAGTTCATGGGCAGAGGGACTGGGGTTCTAAGGAGGGAAAGTGTGAGCTGCACATACATTCTGTGTCTCTCACAGGGCAGGGGAATGACCTCGAGGTCAGCTCGAGCACAGCAGTGATGACACAAGCATCAGAGCACAGGAAAGCTGCCAGCAGCAGAGATCCTGACCTGCCCTACCCCAGTGAGCTCTCAGCCCCATTTTAAACTCTCTTCTCCAGGCAGGGAGGGACCCTTTCCACAGGCAGTTTTGGGGCATTTCTCTTCTTCTTGATCCACTCCTTCCTGTAGCAGGAAAGTTCATTTCATGAGCCGAGGGTCCTTCCACCCACCTGCATCCTCATTGTGCCCTCCCCACCCTTCAGCAGTTTCCATCCTCCTGGGGCCTCCTAGACCAACCAGTGCCTCAGCCCACCTCAAAGCCATGTGGCTACAGAGGATGATGTTTGTTTATTGTCCAAGCTGGGTCTGAAATTCACGTCACTCCCCACTTTGACACCGAGCAGGACGGTGTTTGCCCTCCCCTGGGTGATGCTGCTGCCATCCCTGCTTCACTCCTGCCTTTCCCACCGCTCCGGGAGGGAAAAGCAGCTGCGAGGAGGGGAAGGATGCGCTGCTTCGGCCTCATCCAGCTGCTCCTCGGCGTGGCAACACTCCCCCTTAGCGGCAGGAGCGGAGAATAATCCTTCAAACCAGAAATAACTCTAAGGAAGGGACAAAACCATCTCCTGGCTCAACACGGCTCTGCCTGGGTGTTAATGCAGCTGCATTTCTGCAGCGCGGGATTGGAAAAAAAGATGCCTGACATCCAGAGAGGGAAAAAAGACTTCCTTCCACAGAATTCACAGAATTCACAGAGAATCACAGAACCACTGNCCCCTCTCCAGCCTCGTTGTCTCCCCTGGACAGGCTCCAGCATCCCAATGTCCTTCCCAAACTGAGGGGACAGAATTGGACACAGCACTCGAGGTGTGCCCTCACCAGTGCCCAGTACAGGGGCAGAGTGACCTCCCTGCTCCTGCTGGCCACACCATTCCTGATCCAGGCCAGGAGCCATTGGCCTTCTTGGCCACCTGGGCACACTGCTGGCTCATGTTCAGCCATGGTCCCTTTCTGCCTGGGCACTGTCCAGCCACACCGTCCCCAGCCCAGAGCATTGCAGGGGTTATTGTGGCCAAAGTGCAGGACTGGGCACTTGGATTTATTAAACTTCATCCTATTGGACTCTGCCCATCCATCCAACCATTCCAGGTCTCCCTGCAGAGCCCTCCTACCCTCCAATAGATGGACACAGCTCCCAGCTCAGTGTCACCCACAGTGTTACCAATGAAAGCCTCACTGCTCATCCATTCCTTGCAATGGGAGGATGCTGGTGCAGCCCCGAAGGCACAGCAGGGTGGGGTTTGCAGGAGTGGTCAGGCAGTGTCCCCACACATCCCTCAGGTTCATGGGCTGGGAGGGAGCCACGGGGCAGGACAGGAGCTGTGGCAGGGAGGGCTCCAGAGAGCTGCAGGGATTATTAGGCAGAAATTAATCCGTAAAGAAAACTTAGCAACAGTTAGAGCAAATATTGATTTTGTGTTTGTCTGCTTGTGCAGGGCCTGAGAAATGGCAGATTTAGACATTAACTGGGCTGTTTTGGCTTAATTCAAACCTCAATTTACACTGACCCTGGGAATAGACCAGCACATCAGCAGAATTGAATTTAAAATTTTTTTTTCCCTCTTATCTGGTCCTTTTCTGCAGATCTGACAGCAATTTTGGCACCTGTTACCTCCTGTACAATTACAGATAACTCACTTTATTTTCACAGCCAGGCACTGGGCTCTCCCTTCCCTAATGGACTGAATTAAGCACTTTCAGCAGCCCAGTGCCCCTGGCTGAACTCAGAACTGGGCACAGCACATTGGCACCAAAAACCCAAAACAAACCCCCAAACCCCACCTTTAAAGACATCACTGCTGTACAAGGCATCCCATTCCCTGGGCTGGCTGCCTTGCTCAAAGTCAAAGCTTTGGGTGAGCTTTCCAAAACTGAACAAATTTTGAAAAAATCTAAGGGGGATTAGGAATGCAACATCTATTTCTTTTCCTACAGCATCTATTTAGTATTTTGGGAAAACAAAAACAAACATAAAGCATTTACAAACACAAACCTGCTACAAAGTATTAGGTTTGCCTTTCACAAGCTATTCTGGCCACTGCCAGCCACACTTGTACAGGCCAGAGGCTGCCCATGGCCAGGGGAGGTGACTCTGTGCTTGTCCCCTGGGTAGTTTTGCTGAGTCTTTTCACAACAGGGGTTTTAACTCCCTGAAATTTCTGATTCCTAACAGGTTCTCAGTGGAAACATTTATTTCCTCACCCTGGACCCTTTGGTTTCCACAGGAAAATGTTTTCCCCTGACCTAGTACCATATTTAAATATTTGATTATTCTGTTCAGGCAGAGAAGAACTGCAGTTTTGTCACTTCAGAAAGAAGAAGAACTGCCGTTTTCTCACTCCAGAAACAGGGACAGGCAGGATTTTAAGTTTCCAGAGCACAGTTATTTTCCCATCCAGCTGCAGCCAGCTTTTAGCACAAGTGTTCTCCATCTCTTGCAAAACCCAGGAGCTGCTCAGCTAACCCTCAGCATGTGCCTGCCCAGCTAAAATCATCCTTTTAATTTCCCAAACCTCTAAATCCACAGGTCAGAGCGTCAAAAAAAGCACATGGGAAATTTTACAAGGTTATTGCTGAGCAACTACTCAATAGAAACCAAAAGCAATGTCAGGAGAGGAAGCACTTTGCTGCTGTCAGTAATCCCCAGGATCAAAGCATTTTTTGGCAAAGCAGAAGCCCCGGACTCCCCAGCCCAACCTCAGCATCCCCTTGCACTCATCACAGGGTCCTTTCCTGCACTGAGCAGTGATAAAGCCCATGGAACATCACTGAGGTGTAATTAGCTCAACTAATATTGAGCTATTAATGATCCTGTAATGGAGAATTTCCTCTACTCTGTTATTAAGGGGCCATCAAGGGTCAGCAGGGCAAGGCTGGCTTGCAGCAGGAATTGCAGCCAGGTCAGCAGCATCTCCTGCCACAGCTGCCAACACCTGTGTGTGGGGAACTCCACATCCCAGAAACACAAACATGGATCCCATGCCCACAAAGCCCTTGCTTTGCCAGGGCTGGTCTTATACCCTGTTCCCTAGCTGAGCCTCATTATTTGTCTTTTTCTTGTATTTCCTTCAGATGCAAGAAATGCACAAAATATAAGGAATTTCTCTGTTCATCACTTGCATTCCTCCATGGTCAGATGTCTCTCCCTGTAGGTGTGGAACCAAAAGAGTCCCCTGTGAGCAACATGCTGTTTGTACAGGCTTTAGCAGAATTAGCTGTGAAAATGAGATAAAAAGGCTGTGAAATCCCTCCAAGCAGCAGGAAGGACACACAGCAGCTCCCACACTGCTGACCATGGAGCTGGGTGAGCTCAGTGCTCCTCAGCCCCACCAGGCTCCATCCAAAGTAAGATTGCCAATAAAAAAAAAACAGGGATGTCCTTTTTAAATCTCCTTACTCCATTATTTTTACTCTTCCCAGCTTCTTTAATGCTTGTCCCAGCTGGAAACAATGTCCTGTTAGCAGTCAGGGCACTGCCATGACCCAGGAGCTCTAGCTATGATATTCCCTTCCCACTCCTGGTAAAAATCCTTTCAAAAACCCTTTTAAAATCCTTTAAAAAACATTTTTCCATGTCTGGACTCAACGAGGGAGTCACCTGATCTGTTGTGGAATGCAAACTACCAAAAGACAAACTTTAAAGTCAAGCAGAACATGAGGTTTGTGCAAGAAGCTGGGCCATGGGAGGGGATTCCTCCCACACAGCCAATGCTCCTGGAACACTTTCATCCTGGTCTTTCATTTAAAGCTAAATAAAAAATGCAGATTTCCCGTTGTGAATGAAAGTTGTGCTGCTCTGTGTCACTGCAGAAGCCTCAAGGGACATCAGCCAGGGACATGGAGCCTCAGACTGAGAGGGGTCTCCAGCTCCAGTCCAGTAACTCCACAGCCAGCATGAAGTTCAACTTCCATGAGGTTTTTACTGGAAAGAAAGCAGAGCATCCAAACTCACAGGAAAAACAAAGCAAGTGCAACCTTTTTTACCTCACCTGTAGAGCAGTGTCTGTTCCTGGGCCCCAGGATAATCAAGCCATGCTGGCAAACTCCACACTAGAAGAACTCCCTTTTCCAATTAAAAACTAATTCTTTTTTACTCATCAACTATGCCAGACCCTGGTATTCTTCTACCCCTTGAGCTTTCTCCATAAACATTCTGCAATGCAGGACAGCCTGCACTGCCTGGATTTACAGCCTTAGAGAAGCAGTTTTTTCTGTCTCATCCTCCTTTAATTTGGGGGCAGCTCTCAAACAGAGGTGCCAGGCTCACAGCCTGATTTATCCTCCAGCACACCCTGCCTGCTCAGAGCTCCCAGCTCGTGTCAGCTCCAGGAAGGAATTTCAGATCCAGGCTTGGGTTTGTACAGTCACCCAGAGCAGGAAGAGCTGAGCCCACCAAAGCCCAAGGAGGGAGGGATGGGTTTACAATGATTTTTCTTAAAATAACACCAGAATGGGAGCAGCTAAAGCCAGGCTTTCAGACAAGTGGTCCCAGCTGTCTTTCCAAAGCAAACACTGCAACACCAAGAATCAGAAATAAAAATTACTTCATGGATTTGCTCTGGCCCTGAGCTTGTAAAAATGAAAAATGAGCTGGGTTTCTAAACCTCCCTCATTTCCCAGGATCCAAGGTTTTATTAACAAGTTTGTCAGTAAGGATTTTTTTGCTGTATTTCCAAACCTGAAATGAGATTTGTACAGCCCAGCTCTGGTTTTCCTGGGGTGGACACATCTTTGCTGTGTGCACAGCCCCAGCCAGAGGCAGATCTGCCAGGCTGGCTTTGGCTAAGGAAAGCACAGCTCAGCTCACCCAAAAAGCTCTTCCTGTTCTGTCGGGTTGCTCTGCAGTTTTCCCAACACCTTTCCAATTGCAAAGTTAATATGTTGCTAAATCACCACGTTCCACCCTTGGCTACCTCCAGCCAGGGCAGTGCTACTGTTCCCACACTGGAATAGATACATGGTGCAGCTTTAGCCTCCCAAGGAAGGGCAACAGAAAGGCTCTGCTACATCACACACTCCTGCTGCCCTTCCCCAGCCTCCATCCACCCCTGCACCTCTGCAGGGACCCCACCCACCCTGACTCAAACACAGTGTGGCACCTGCCCACAGCCAAAACTTCAGAACAGCTGATGGAACTACTAAGAGTGTGTGGGGGGAACCTCCCTTCTCCGCCCTGCTGAGAAGCCAACAGGAATTCAACAACTTGCCAGGAGAGCAAAGAGCCCACACAAAAACCAGCACTTTGCTGCCTTCCCCCAGTGCTGTGAGGCAGAGGCAGAGTCCAAGGGATGTGAGCACCATCATTTATTGGAAGAGGGAGCACAGTTGTGGGGAGAGGCCCCTGCTGGAGCCATGGCAGGACAAAGCAGCCCCACAGGGAGCAAGGGGCTCCAGGCACAGGTCACCCCACAGCACCACACCCTCCCTCCTCCTTCTCCAGCCCAGGGAGACACTCCATCCCCTGGGGAAAGCCAGGAGGGAGATTCAAGGCATGCAGGAACTTCCACAAAGCCATTGCTGAGGTACCAGAGCAGCAACAGGAATCCAGGGATGCTGTGAGGCCAGTCTCCAGCACCTGCTGCATGTGCTGCTCCAAGGTGGAACACAGCTGCTGCTTCCACTTTTCCAGAAATCAGGTCTTGCAGAGAGAGGTCTTGCTGTCAGCTCTCCAAGCCTCCCTTGTTTGCCTTTCCATAATGATCCCAAAGCTTGCATTCCACACACTAGCCAGCAGTTAGCCCAATTTATTACAATGTAGATCTACCTGGGAACTGAAGGGAAAAAAAAAAATCCACTCCCATCTACTAAGGCCTGGCAGAAGATATTTTTTCCTGTGGTTCCCCCTCCACTTATTAAAAAGTTTTAAAAAATAAGATTAGAAAGCAGAACAATCCTTCATGATAAGATTAAGGTCCTTGATGTGTGACTCTGTTTCAACGTGCCCAAAAACTGTCGAGCTTTCTCCTGCATGAAGAGTTGGTCTCGAGTTCCACCACAGGCCACTGCTTTCCAAGCCCTGGTCATCTGCAGAGGGAAGAGAAAGGACGTGTACAACACAGTCAAGGGCAAGGACAAGCATCTTGTGACATCCTGTTCTAAAAGACTGCAAAAATAAACAAAACTGACAAGGGAAATAAAACTTCAGAACCCATCTCACAACCAGGAGGAACTTGTCCACCACCAGTTACTCGTCACAGCTGAGGTGGTAATTTCTGGGGTTTAGGGTCAGCAGTTTCAGGTGAGTGCTCCATTTCAAGGCAGTCCCTTTCAGGGCTTTCCATTACTTGCCTCAAGACAAAAACCCCAAAGCACAAACCTATTAAAACTCACTGGAAACTATTAAAACTCACACATTCTGGAATATCTTCCAGAATGATAGAAGGAATTCAAGCACACCTTTGGAGTTTATTGCCAACCAGTTCAACTCCTACAGGAGCTGCTGGGGCCCAGATCTGTTTTGATCAAATGTCATCCTTAACAGCAATCTGGTGCCTTCAGTTTCAGCAGGGTGCCACAGCACAAAGGAGGAGCCAAAACCCAGGAGTTCTTTAGTTTCTGCATGCAGAAAGGGCACCCATGAGTTGTTTCTGCACTCCAGGAAAGCCCCTGAGAATCCTCTGGTAAATGCCAGGACACAGGCAGTGCCCTGAACTGGAAATATCTGTCCACATGCACTGCAGGGAACCAGGGCTCCAGTGCTGGCCACAACAGGAATGTCCCACACAGCCACAGAGTGGCTTTGGGCCCACTGAGGCTTAGCCCAGAGCTGGATGAGCTTCCTTAATAAAAAACTGCCTGCCAGCAGCACCAGAGCAGCACAATAAATCCCCAGAGGCCAGCAGCAGCACAGACTGCCCTGCTGGCTGTGGGCAATGGCATTTCACTGCACACCTGTACTCTGTCACCACACCAGCTGCCTCCCTGTCACCCCCAAAGTTTATTTATACAGAGCTATTAGCTCTCAGAGCAACACAACCCTGGTGAGGACAGGAGGAGAAATGGAAGTGTTTAAGAAGGGTTTATTTTGGGAAGGAGGAGGAATCACTCTGGCTGAGGGGTATTTATTTGTCAGAAGAAACAGGTTTCACAGGACAGCTCTAATGCAGGGACAGATCCCCTCTCAGTGCAGTTTCCTGAGGATAACCCTGCACCTTCCTGGGATGGGAAAACACCATCACAGGAGTCCCCAGTTGCAGTTTAACCCCACAACAAGGACAGCACGTGTTTCCATCCCCACTGAAGCTACCAGAGACCTCAAGTGACTCAACCCAAGTAAAGAACTACAAAATTATGATCCAAATCCCCATGCCTAAGCTACACTTAGACTTTGTCTAAGCCCAGCAAATAGGGATGTCCCTCCAAGAATGCATCCTGCCTGAGAGTGGTGAAGATTGTAGAGAGATCTGTTTATGCCCCAGAGGGCATTTATAGGCTGCTGTGACTCCAGCACAAGCCAGTTCCAACTGTGCAGAGCTGAGGAACAGAGCTGCTGTAACAGCACCAACCTCAGCACGAGGTACCAAGGTGCCACACTGCCAGCTGGAGCTCTGTACTGCCACGGGGTCAGGATAAAGCAGGATAAAGCCAGCCTATGCTGCTTAAGGCACACGGCCTTTCCCACTACCCAGAAACACCCTAAAAAACACAGGGGTGGGAAATACCTTCCTGTTTAACCTTTATACAGCACTTCAGAGTTGCTCTGCCCTGAAAAGCAAAAAAAGATGAGCTTGCTGCTGTCCACTCAAGGAGTGCCCACTGGAAAAAGGAAGGTTTACTTTACTGCCAGAGCAGTCACCCAAATTCCTTTCTGGATGAGAATTCCCATGAGGAAATCCAGGACCAAACATGCTGAGCAGGCCACAGCTGTGGCTTTGAGGAACATAAAATGACACCTCTGGCTCAGCATCTCCCAGCCCTGGTGTAAAGACAGTCCTGACAGTGCAGGGATACCTGTGCAGCAGTTCAGAGCTCCATCCCTCACCTCTCAAGGGACAAAGGCTGTACTGCCAGATAAACTCCTGCCTGGGAGAGCAGTGGCTGCTGCAGGGCTTACCGGAGCTGGTGGCCTGAAATGGCTTGGCATTTTCCTGTAGGACATTTTCTCTGGCTGCACTTGCACAAAGGCCCTGTTGAGCAAACCACTGTCATTCTTCCTGCTCGAGGAGGACAGGTTCAGGGACCTTGACAGGAAATTCACAGGCTGCACCAAGAGAAAAAGTGTAAGGAAAGAAGAAATCCAGCCCTTCATCCACATTCCCATGGATGGTTCAAAGGCAGCTCCAGGCTGCTACTGCTGCTTTGCAGAGTGTTTTCAGAGCAGAGCCAGCTCTGCCCCTGCTCTGAGCACACAACCCCTCACCTGGGCTCTTTTGAAACACACAGTCTTGGGGAGGGCAGGCAGGTTTTGTGTCATGTCTTCATCCACAATATCCAGCGCCAGAGACTTCCGCACCTTCTTGATGGGGCTCCTGCGCAGCTGGGGAATGTAGGGACACCAGTGTCACCATGAATCCACCCTGCAAAGTGCCACCCTCAGGGCCCAGGTGCACACCAAGGCCACAGCACCCCAGTTCTGCATGGCACCAGCACCTCAGGAAGAAGATATGTGCAGCCCTCCTCACCAAAGGGCACAGCAGCTTCCAGTGCCCCCCTCCTGGCACCTCGAGCCACCAGTTTAGAGGAGGAGCTTTTAGCAGAAAGGGGAGGCCACCAGGAAACTGAGACTTTTCATGCCATCCCACAGCCTTCTGAGAGCCCAACTTGCCCCAGGTGCTCCAAGTGTGCCAAGAAGCCCTGAGCTCAGCATAAACCAGGACACTCCTGGCAGTACTTTAAGCAGGCCTTAACCTCAGGCACTTCTTGCTGATTAAAAGAGAGAAGCCACAGGGCTAAAAACATTTTGGCATCAATAGCAGGATGAATAAAACCAGCCAAAACACTCCTTAAGAGCACAGGGCAGCTTAGCAGCTGGTACTGGATGCACAGCCAGCTCACCCCTTGTTTCCTCTTCTGTTTCTCAGGCTTCACATCGTCCTCTATGATGAGTTCAATACCAGCTTCACTTCGCAGCACCTCCTTCAAGTCTTCTTCCAGGTGAGGAGTCTGGGGCTGAGGTGGAAAGGCAGAGAGAGCACAAGGCAGTCAAAATCTCTATGCTGGGCAGGCTTACAAGCATTTCCCTCAAGGGACAATGGGGTCAGGAGAGCCCACAGTGGGAGGACAAACACAAAAACCTATTTGCTTCCCAGCTGGAAAAGATATGACAAGTTTTCTGCTACCCTGATGGATTTACAGGATCTCCAGGTGCAGGGATTTATCAGCTGAACCCCCGTGTGCCATCAGGAGATCGGTGTGCACACAAGGCCTGAGAGATCCAGCTCCTCAAGGAGGCCCAGGCAGATCATTTCCCTGCTCCTCAAGGTCATCACTAGCCAAACACTGCAGCCTGATTCAAGAGCAGCTTTTGGCATTTTTAGCTGGTTTACAGGCAATCTAAAAGTCCTGCAGCTCCTTACAATGAAATGGTCACTGTGACAATGTCCCCTTCACCCCTCCCCTCTCAGCCTGGCACTACCAAACTGCCCTTTGTTCTGGCAATGATAAGAGTTTGCTCACAGCCCTGCCCCAACCTCCCCCAACCCCGTGTCTCATTTGCATTCATCAGCCCCACAAGGCACAGGCGTGCCCAATAATTACCAGAGGTCTAATTGGTCCATATTTCTCCAGGGCATTTTTGAAAGGGGTGGGAGTGTGAGGTGTGTTGTCCACCACATATGTCTGATCTGGTGTGACAAACCTGGAAGCAGAGTGGGGAAGACAAGGGATCAGACAGGCTGTAACCCACAGAAGGCCACAACCCACCCAGCAGCTGAGCACAACAGAGGTCACTTGGCTGTGTCAGCTTGGACACTCACTCCCTGCAGCTCAGAGAAGAGCTGTTTTGGGGGGGAAAACAGTGATTTAAGGAAATGCCCAGCCTGCCTTGCCCCTCTCTGAGTAACACCATGACAAATACTGAGACTCCTGTGTAGAAAAGGGAGGACTTACGCTAAGTTCTTCTGGAGCAGAGGGGTCTTGTCCCTGTGCAGTGGGGTGGTGACAATCACCTTCTGACTGCACACAGGTGTGGAGGTCAGGGAAGGGTTCTCCAGTTCTAGTGTATCCTGTTTGCTCCAAAAGTTCAAGAACTGCACAGCACAGGAAAGAACAATTGAAGACACTCAGTCTCAAGCAGCCCAGCATTACATCACAAGCCATGACTTTTCCCTAAATATGAGGGAAAGCCTGAAGTAGAAACAGCCCTCCCAAACCAGGGTGGGTTACAGACTCAGTTCTGTACACAGACACAACACAAAAGCTGCCACAAGGTGCCTCACACCTATAAAGATTATTCACTTCCCATAAGGGATGAGCTGAGACAGCTATCAGAGCTCCCAGCTACAGAGTGGAAGAGAAGTCTCTCCTTGCACTGGTAATCTCAGCTCACGCAGTTTATTGCTCAGGTTGGCAAACATGTAACACAAAGTGTAACACAGTCCATGTAACACAAAGTGTACAAGTTAACAGGTCTTGCACTGAGCTGTCCTCAGCTTAAACTATGAGAAAACAGCAAGCTGTGTTAGCTCTTCTAGGGTTTTACTTCCCAGCAGCCAGTAAGTGACAGCTCTGCTCCCATAAGGAACAGTGTTTGTACCCAAGAGCCTCTTAGAAGAGAAAAACTGTGTTTGTGACATTCACTGATGGCTGAAGCTCAGCTTGAGGCAGGGCATGCCCTTTTGTCTTCTCAGACTCACTCCAGACATTCCTGCCTTTTACACTCTGCAGAGCTGGACATTATGGGACATGATGGGTCCTGCGCTGATTTCTTCTTTGTGCTGGGCTTCCATTCAAATCCACCTGAACCTGCATTTTGGACTCTCCTGTGGTGCCTCTCCCATGTTTTCTGCTGCAGAAACAGCAGAAATAAAGGCCTGGAAGGCACAGCTGGGGAGGGTCTGGACAACAGAGCTGCAGTAGGAACTGTGCTGGAGAATGCAGCAGCCTTTATTTTGATTTATAGACACAACTCCATGACTTCCACATGAGACACTCGTGTGGAACCACGACCATGACCACCACAGTGCTCCAAGGTGACATGTGCTGGAGACCACATGTGAGGACACTGTGGGAGTCACAGCAAAGGCTGAAAGATCTTGAGTCCCTTTTGCAAGAAAGACAAGGCCAGGAGCATTTCCACAGGCACAGCAGGACAGATCTGCACAAGGTGCTTGCTGTCCAGCCTGTCTGTGTGACTGAACTGCAAACAGACAGGGAAAGCAAGTTTTCACTGGTGCCACTCTGCTGCCCACAGCTGGGACAGCAATGCCCTGGGGACAGCAGCAGTGTGCTCTCCATCACACCCTGGTATGCAGATGGGGCCCCTTCCTCAGGCTGGGCACATGGCCTGCCCCTCACACAGGGGAGCTGGGCTTCCTTAAAACTGCAGTCAGTCCCAGATGGAGACACAGGCTGCTGCTCCCACAGGAAGGGCAGTGCTGAAGAGAAGCAGCACCAGAAGCCAACTCTGAGCCTTCTTTTAGTGCAGGAACATGCTCTGCACACTGGCACGGCCTCATTCAAGGCAGGAGGAGCACAAAGCTGGCAGAGCTGATGGCAATACAAGACATTAGGGCAAGAAGATACCTGAGATGGAGAGAAGGGCAGTGTCTTTACAGGGGTGCCCTTGGGCGTCATGCTGTTGCAGGAGTCCAGGAAGGACATGCTGGTGCTGGTGACATTCTCCGTGACGGGCGAGAGGGATATCTTCCTCTTCTTCTGCCTCTTCAGCACCGAGGGCGGGGTGCCAAAGCTGCCCTCAGCATGTGGGGAGATGGGGATGAGCTCTCCCTTGCTGCTCCTGCTCAGGTCAGAGATGGTGTGGCCGTCCAGGCGGTACTCGGTGATGCTGGGCAGCGCCGGGGCCGCCTCGTCGGGCGCTGCTCTGGCCGGGCTGGCGCTGCCGCTGCTGCTGCCAGCCAAGGGCTCCTCAGGCAGGTCAAACTGGGTCAGGTCACACCACCCATCTGGGTCCTGCACAGAAGGGAAAGTGTCAGCAGCAGCCCAGGGTGGCAGCTGAGCAGATAGACTGGTGAACTGGGAGGTGAAATAAGTGGGGGTGTGAGATGGCCCCAAGCTTCGGAAGGAGCCTGGCCAGGGACAGCTCAAGCCCTGCTCTCCTCTGCCACAGGCACAGCTGGAGCCAGAGCAGGGATCTGACCCAGCTGAACGTTGCTGCTTGTGCATGGGGCAGGTTTTTCTATTTATGCAAGGCTGGTTTCCCTGTTTGGTTCACAGCACAGCTGCACAAACAGCTGCACCCCCTCAGAGAGGGGACAAAAAAACCAGCTGAACAGAGGGCTGGGGACAGGCATTGAAGGAAGCAACTATCACCCAAGAGAAGCCCACAGTCTCAGGCACACCTGTACAGCTGGGCATGGGCTCTGGTGTAACCTGCACAGCTGAAAGCAGATTAAAACTAACCAGACCAGTTCAGAAATAAGCTGCTTCACAGCTCCACCCCAGCAACACCCAGCACCACCCCCAAGGGCCCACAGATGTGCTGCTCAGTGTCAGGCACACCATCTTGCTATACAGAGGCAAAGTGACTCCTTCATGCCTCAGGCAGGCTGGGGGCTGCAGAGGCAACTTCCCTCTGATGGCAGCAAAGTGCCCTGTTGATTTTAGCTAGCCTCCCACCTTGGTGTGCCACTGTCACCCAGGGGACCTCAGCACTGCTTGACTGGCTGAAAATAACTAATTTCAGTGAAGCTACCTCCACTTAAAGCAAATGGTTGCAATTATGCCAGCATGAAGGGGTCTGTCCAGCATAGTACAATGGGCTTGGCTTACCCCCAGTCTGTCCTGTCCTGTCTCACCCCATGACAGGACAGAGAGAACAGCCAGTGAGCATGGGCCTGAGCCATTACAAAAAGGAGAGCTGGGCACACTGGCTGACAAAGAAGGGCTTGAAATCAAGTTTGCTAGCACCTACAGCCTCCCACACAGGCAGAGCCCATGCACAAGGACATCAGCTAGGAAAAGCTACAAGCCCACAGCAATACTGGCAGAGCTGGAAAGGTCTAATCCAGCCCTGGAAGAGAGACAGGGGGAGGCTGCAAGGCAATGACAGACCCAGCCCTCCTCAGGCTGATGATCAAAGGGATCCAGTAAGTTCACTCAAACAAAAAGAGTGAGGATAACACCCTAACAGTAACTGGAGGAACAAGGGTCTGTTACTTACAGATTCAATCATGTCCAGAGCTTCACTGAGGGCTGGGGCACAAGCTGGGTACAAATAGTTGGCAGCCTCAACGACCCATTTGTATGGTGATTCGACCAACGAAGTGCCATCCTCGGGCCCTGCATCATCTGGGGTCCCCTCCACGTTCTGCTCTGCCACTTCTGCAGCTGGCAGCTCCAAGGGCAGCTCCTGCACACCCGTCACTTCCTCGTCACTGACATCTTCCTCTTTTATTTCAGAGATATCCACTGGCCAGTTCGGCAGGATGTTCTTGGCACATACAACAAAGAAAGGCCAGGTATCAGCAGAGAGCAAGGGAACAGTGTCAAGGCCTGGGGACAGAGAGTACCTGGACACATTCAGCTTTGCCCACTCTTCCTACCTGCCACTGGGTTTGTTTCACATGCCCAGTCTCCCTCACTGCTCTGTCCCATACACTACCTAAGAAGGACTCCGTGCAACATAACAAGCACAGGACTCTTTAATTCAAGATTTCACTTAACAGTGTCCCAGGAGAAAGTTGTACTTAGGCTGGGCATGTAGCACTAGTTCTATATCTCCCATTTACCAGGAGCCTGCCTTCAAAATATACATGCTTTCTTCATGAAAACAATCACTGGGTGTACTTCCCTGCTTCCTTTTTTAGAGGAAAGAAACACAGTATCTCTTCACCCTGCTCCCCCACACACACTGTCTGGAGCAGCCTCCTCCTCCCATCAGCAACAGCACAATGAAGCCAAAAGAATATTCAGTGTCCAAGACAGACTTGATATTGGGATTGGCAAGGTAACAGCTCTAGCAGACTGCTGTCCTCTGCCTGGATAACACACTCAGGCTCCCATAACACCTCTAGCTCCTGGAGGGAGAGATCTGGGAGGCTGGGGAAGGCACAGACTGTCTATGCAGACACCAGGCTGCGGAAAAGGCAGCAAGAGGCAGCAGAAGGGTGGATGAAGAGCTCCAGAATGCATTAGCAGGGCAGGGGACTGACCCAGCTGCCTGCTGCAAGTGCAGTACCTGGCTCTCAGCTGTCGTCTGACTTTGCCTCTCTTTGTTATCCACCTCCACGAGGAGGTACAGAGACTTGGACTCCTTGGTTTCATTGAGGAAACCTCCTGTGTCCACTTTCCTCTTGATGGTGGAGTTCCAGTGATTCTTCACAGCATTGTCGGTCCTGCAGAGGGAGCAGAAGGGAACAAACCATCATTTACAGCAGCTTTAAAGCACAGCTAGCAGCTCCAACACACTCCCCAGCCCCATCCCCAGAGCCTAACACACGGACCTCCACGGGCCACCCAGCAGGGAAGGCAGCAGTGAGCAAAGGGGTCCTACCTCCCGGGCAGCAGCTTGGCAATCTCTGCCCAACGGTTCCCCAGGACCTTGTGGGCCTCAAATATGATGCGATCCTCCTCCTCTGTCCACGAGGACTTCTTCACCTCAGGGTTCAGGTGGTTGTGCCAGCGCTCCCGGCACTGCTTCCCTAACCGCCCTTTCAGGTGCTTGGCTATCAGGGTCCACTGTTTGGTGCCATATTTTTTAACCAGTTCAATTACCTTTGGAGAGAGTGGGAGGGAAATAAGGAAATGGAAAAAAGGAGGGGAAGGTCAGTGCAGTCATCTTCAGGCTTTGCTCTTCGCCTCTCCTGGGACTAGGTAAGGGCAGACAGAGGAAGACCCCTTTGGAGGACAAGCTGGAGGGAGCCAGCAGGGCTATCAGGTGTTGCAACCCTCATGAGAACAATGATTCTGCCAAATTTCTGTAGGAGGCTGTTTCCATGCAGACATTTTGCCACAGGGCACCTGTGAATGCAGATGACCCCTGACAGAAGATGGGGTAGAGACTGGCAGGTGCCCAGATGTAGAAATACATTCCCATTTCTGAGCAAGGGACAAGTCCCACCTGCTCCAAGGCTCCTCTGCCCTCCCTACTTCCAAGGACCTGGCTGTGTGACAACTGTCCCCATCAGCTCTGCACTGGCCTGCTGCTCCTTTTAACAGTGTGGTACACCCAGGGCAGACAGGGCTGCAGCTCCATGCCCTGACAGCACCAGGACACACAGGAAGAGATCCAAATTCACTTCAGAACCGTCCACTTTGCCTCTTACCCTCCACCCAGGGCTTTGTCACTTCTGCCAGAGCCCCAACACAAATGCTTCTGGGCACTGAATCCATTCTGGGCTCCTAAAATATCCAGGGCACAGTTAGGATGAAACCATCTGCAATGTTCAGTCACCAAAATCCTGGCTGAAGTGTTCTCAAAGAATGTTTCTACCCTGGCCAGTTGTGCTGAGCTGAAAGGTGCAGGTAGAAGTGATGCTCATGCAACAAATGTCCCTGCTGCAGACACTTGCCTTTCAAGCACAGAAAAATGGACCAAAGATGCCAAACTGAGGGCAAGGAGCTGGGCCAAAGCAATGAGGAGAGAGCTGGAGCCTAGCCTGGCCAGGATGGGTAGGCTGGCAGAGCCAGGGCAATGCAAAGGGAAGGGGAAAGCAGGAAACAACTGCTCTGCTCTAAGAACAGGGAACAACAGCAGGAGAAGCTTCCTTAGGGCTTGACAAAACGTAATGAGACCAAAAGGGAAAGAGTCAGGAGGACTGTTACAGAGAACCTGCCAAACTAGGATGTTCTGTACCAGAAAACTTTGGTAAAATCTGGATTTCACTCCAAGTTTTCTTAAGTACATCAAGATGATGAGTCTGTCTGAGCTGGCCCCCTCAGCTGACTCTGGAATCAGCAGAGAAACAGGCTCACAGAAGTCATGATTCACCCAGCCAACCTCAGACATCCACTCCAGCCTGCCTACTGTGGCACAGGAAATGCCAGTTTTATTTTCTCTTGGATCCAACCTGGCCAGGCCAGGTGGAGACCTGCCAGCAGGCAGATGAATTAATTCCCTTTTCAGCTCTCTCCCTTGGCAGCCTACTGTAGCAGCACTGTGTGAAAGGGGGAAGGTGTTTACCTGGAGAGGCCTAGATCACATCACATCCCAACCATGGCTGCCTGGGCTGCTCAGGGCAGGGCAGACAGAGCTGCTCTCACAGGTACCCACCACAGGGAACAATTACACACAGTTCACAACACCTGAGGATGGGTCTGACATCTCCATCCTCTCTTCAGACAGAGAGAGTCCAACACTCTGATCCTCTCAGCCCTGACTTACCTTTTGATCCTCCTCTTTGGTCCATGGGCCCTTAACCAGGTCTGGATTCAGCACTCTCAGCCACCGGTACTGACACTGCTGGTCACTGCGGTTCTGGGAATGGAATGGGAACAGCCTTCTGTTAGACCAGAGGCTCCAGAGGCCCAAAACCCTCCAAAACTGACAGCAGTCCCCATACACACAGTCTGTCCCACAGAACACCTGCAGAAGCACATAGAGAACACATATGGAGGTTCTGAGCCCAGGGCACTGGACACAGGGACAGGAACCTCAGATTCTCAGCCCAGCTCCAAAAGATTCACCATAGAAAGCCCTCTATGCAAGAAGGTCTCTGCCTTGAAGCAGTCCCATTTCACAGCTTGGAGCTGTGAAGTCAGAACAGAGTCAGAAAAGAGTCCCACTGCACAGACACAGGGAACCAGCAACATGCAAACACTGGGATTCCCAGCTGGGCACGGGGTCACTTACAGGAAAGTGGCTGGCCAGGAACTTCCAGTCATTCTGCCCATAATGGCTCACTAACATCTTCAGCTGCTCATCCTGCAAAGGACAAAAACATCCACTCTCAGATACACTGAGGCAACACACACCACAGGGCTGATAATATTAAAAGAACAAGTTGGATGTTTTGAACTGTCAAGGTTTTGTTGGCATTGTGTGCTCAGGGGAGGAAGGCAGCTCACACCAGTGTTTAGCAGCCCTCCAGTACATGGAGCCCAGCTGGAGCAGACTGGTTCTGAGCTCATACATTAAGTACAAAACAGAGCTCAGCTCTGTTCCTCTACAGTCTGGTTCAAACCCTGTGGCCAAGGGCCTGTTTATCCAGCCCCAGAAGACTCCTGACCAGACAGTCCATCTCCCAGCCAGCCACTGTTTTTGTCTGGCCAGGAAAGCTGATTGAAGTGTATCACCACCTGCCCAGTGCTTTTCTGTCTTTCAGTGCTACAGGGCTCTACAGCATCTCTTTTGTGATCCCTGCTATAAGCCTGGGTATGCAAACTCCTACAGCTCACAGAAAGCCTGTTAGAGACATCCTTGTCTGTGAGCTTTGGATAGTGAAATAATGAATTTATTCCCTGCCCAACATGAGCCCAAGGCTTTGATCCCTCCACAAAGACCACATTACTTGGTGCTCTGGCCCCAGCTGTAGTTTTCACACAGCACAAAACTGATAGTGAAACTGGGAGGAAGGAAGAAAATATCCCAGTTAACTTCAGGCTCTTAGCCAGGATGACTAAGCCATGATCCCAAGTGTCAACGCTCCCTGCTTTTGCTCCAGAAAAAGGAGTACATTTCCACTGCACATTTCAGCTCGTTGGAGGCCTCAGCCACCATCTGAAGCCCTCTGTGCTCACAGGAGTGCTGCAGGGAGTGGTGTTTCACTCAGTACTCACAGGCTTAAGCTAAAAATGTTTGAGCTCTTGCTCTTCAGGCTACACTTCAAACTTCTCTGAACTTCTGAGCCTCATTCAGGCCTGAGCTCGGCACAAACGACACAAGGTCCTCTCCAGCAGCAAGACAGGAGGAGGTGAGATCGTGGCCAGCAGGTGAGGACTGGGGTGGAGTCACCCAAGCCCGGGGTGCCATGTCAGAGGCACCACACCAAAGCACCTCTCTCAGCAAATGTCAGGCTCTCACTCACCTCTTCTGGTGTCCACTTGACTTTGCACCTGCCATCCCGCTGCTCCGGCACATCCAAATCGGTATCCTGGTAATGCGGCTCATCCTGGTCCTCACTAGGGGGGAATAAAGGAAGATCATCATTTCTACCTGATAAAAATACAGGAGAGGGACCAACCTCCACCATACAGAGCAGAGCTCCAGATCTCCCCCTTCCAGCACCGAGCCCCAGCCTCACCGCACCCACCCACACACCCCAGACTGAAAGGAGATCCTCAACTTTAGGCGCCAGCTGGCAAGTTTTATTCTGCCCAGAGCAGGGGAAAGAGCGTTTCTTTCCATTTCTTTCCACTTCTGTCCCCCGGGGTGGACTTTGCATCTGGGCACCCAGGCACAGCTCAGCAGCTCCCGGATCGCTGGCGCAAAGGGGCGCGGGGAGCGGCCGCAGCGCTCCCGCTCGCCCCCCGCTGCCGAGCGGGCAGAGCCGGGGGGATGTCCCAGCGCGGGCACCGCGGGGCCGCCGCCCTGCATCCCGCATCCCGCTGTCCGGCCGGCGAGCGGGAACGGGGCGGCCGGGAGGAGTCTCCCGCGGCTGGGAGCGGGCACGGGGAGCCGCGGCACGGCGGGGCCGG
>VXBC01005427.1:5452-26882 GCA_013399945.1 Ploceus nigricollis | reverse complement strand
AGCTTGTCTCCATTCATAACACCACCATGGTCCAGGCTGCTTCCTAGGGTGCTAAGTCTTTGTTTCCCCGCGGCCTGACAGAGAGCTAAGGTGGGGCTGCCCATCCCCGCAGATGCCCTTCCCGGTCGGACTCCGCCAACGCATCAACCCTCCACGGAGCGACCCTAGGAACGGCTGCGGCCTTCCCTCAGAGCCGTCCGCGGAGCAACCAACAACGGCGACGAGCCAGTGCAGGGAAGACCCCTCACGGAGACGCACCCTACACCACCTCCCCTCAGCGCAGTTTTGAAGGGGTTTATCCGACCCCTCCGCTGCGCGGGCGTTTGGGGGGAGGGGCAAAGCACTGGTCATATGCGTGCCAGGGTAGGCGGAAGGGCTGGTGAGGGGTGAAGTGCGTGGAAGGGGAATGTGTTATGTGATGTCATGTGGTGGGGGAGCGGCCTCGCGTGTGCGTGGGGAAGGAGAGGGAGCCAGGCAGACGGTCACGTGACGGTGGTGAGCGCCACTGCTGCTTTGTGATCACATTGGGCAGGTATCGCGTAGGGGGGCCGGGGCTGCTTCCTGCGGGGAGCGGGGGGGAACACGGATGGACGGGAATACGCGCGCGCCTGCCCCCCTTCTTCGCTGCTTGCCCCGTGCACGCGGTGGCTGTGGTGAACTTGCGCGCCTAAGGGAGGCCTGGTGCCCCTTCCCATCTTAACGGTCTGGGGGCGGCTGTTGGACGCTAAGGGGTCTGAGGCCCTGAGACGGGCCTGCCGCCGAGGGCCGGGTCTTCATTCTGGTGTGAGCTTTTGTCCTGCGGCGGGTGTCTGCTACGACCCCCCTTCCCCGCCGGGCCTTCTGCCCCTTCCCAGCTGCGGGGGGAATGAGGGTGGTGGCGTGAGGGGAGGTGGCTCTGCCCTACTTATGCTGGCGGCCGCCCGGGGGAAGCTTCGTCCTGCTCTAGATTACCACCTTTCCCCCTTCCCCCATTTTCTCAGGGGTGCGGTTAGGAGCCGCTGAGTAGGCCGCGGGTGCGGGTAGCTCCTGCCCCAGTCCAGGTTTGTGTGGGGAGGGGAAGCCCACCTGGTGGGTGTCGGGAGAGGTGGATTAATTTTCTGCCCTTTTCTATGCTGGAGAGTAGGTCTTGCACCCCCTTCTCCTCATTTCTCATCTCGTTACAGCTGGGGGGGTTCTCTCCTGAAGGATTTGTGCTTCTCCTGGTTCTTTGGGCTTGTGGGTGTGAAGAAAGGGCGGGGGGTGCAGTGGACCTTTCGGATAAGTGCATCTGGTGGAGGGAAGCGTCTTTGGGTCTCTTTCTAATCTCGAGTTGGGCCAAAGGAGGGCTGGCATCATGGGAAGGGAACAAGTAGGTGAATAACTATTGATTTGTGCCTTGTGTAGGGTGTTAGGGTGTTACTTTCATGTTTTCTTTATCTCCTTCCCCAGTGCTCCCTCACTGGTGCGGTAGGGTAGCTGTGTCGCGGTCACAGCTACAGAATTCACTGATGGTAACATTGGCAGCAACACTAGGTTACTCGAGATTTCTGTTAACCATTTCTACTTAGTCTTTCCTCACCCCTGACTATGTGTGCTTGTTGAGAATTGCAAGTCAGTGTAGGGCTTTATTATTGGACTGGCTTTTTTCCTTAAAAAAACAAAACAAAACAAAAAGCTCTTCTGTGTCTGCTATTGTTGCTGAAGAAAATTGTAGCAGAAAAGTGAGCTGGTAGAAACCCTTCTGCAAGAAACTGGATGTAGAAAGGGACCCGGTGCACCTTTGAGCTTGGTGCATGGACATGTAGCTTGGTTACCTTCAAAAGGAACATGCGGTCTAGTGGAACAGAAACTTCTGGTTTGGTGTGGAGCTATGTAAGGGGAAGCTCATAAGGGTCAGCCTGCCTTGTCTCTAGCTACCAAGCAGTAATCGGTCCTTAGTAATCTCAATTTGAGTGAATACTGAATGCTTATAATACAGCAGCAGATCAAGGTGTGATAGCCTCTGGGGTAGTGGTGGTGCCTGGTGAAATGGAGAGGCTATTCTGGTGTGAGAGCAGCTGTTTTCAAGAAGAGAAATTGGAGCTGGATGTGAGGGGAGGGGAAGTAGCACTTGCCATTGAAACAGAGCTCTTCACAACAAATGGTAGCAATTCAACCTTCCAAGGCTTTGCTTTTTTAATATTAACTAGGGCCTTTTAGTAATTCCCTCAATATTGATACCTGGGCCTGATCTTTTTGTGGTGGTCTGATCTAACTTGTTCGAAGAATATATTTTTAACCTTACACTAGGTAACTTGAAAGCAAGCAAGGCTAAATAATTTTGTAGCATTAATGATGTTTGGGACTCCTGGAAGGTTACACTAAGAAACTGGATTAACTAGTGTAAATCAATTTTGTGGAAAATGAGGCAGCTGTGTTTATGACCTCAGCAATTTAAAGGAGGTAGGGAGGAGTGGGAATGGGGCAAGCTCTGTTCTAGTTGCAGTTTTATCAGTATGTTGATTTTTTAAAAAAAGTGTTTATAGTAATAAAAACAAAGGCATGTAAATTCAGAAATTTAGACTGTTTCACTTGCATTGTTTTGGCCAGTCCTCAAAAAAGCTCCTGGTGCCATGAATTGCAAAAGGATTTGACAATTCAGGAGGACTTTGGAGTTACAGACTCACCACTAAAATCTAAGGAAGCTAAGGGAAAACCCAGCCAAAAAATCTTGTCTGTTATCAGGAGTGTGTGTGGGGTTTTTGGTTGCTTTTTTTTTTTTTTGTGGTGTGTTTTTTTTTTGGTTTGGTTTGGTTTTGTGGTTTTTTTTTGTTTTTTTTTAGTTTTTCCAATTTTTAAGCTACATTTATAGAACTTAGGAGTAGATTTTTGGTGTTTTACATTTCTTTCATGGATTTCTGTGATGCTTTCTTTTTCTTTTACATTTTCTTTTCCACGGAACTATAACTGGACCCACAAGTCGACCAGAATTTTTGAAGACTTCCCTGGCGTGAGACAGAGCCTTCGTCGTCCGGACCAAGTGAGGACTCCGCCTGTGTCGGTAGCTATAATCCCCATTACCTCTCTCTCTCTCTCCTTCTCTATCCTTTTATTCCTTTTCTAACACCCCACTATCGCATTCACTGTTTTAACTCCTAATAAAGGTGCATTTGTTGTGATTAAACTGACTGTCCCACTGTTGTTTGCCTTTTTGCGCTTTTGGGATCGGTGAAACGAACCAACATGATCCCGCTGAAAAGGTGGATCGTGACAATAGAATAGCATTTCTTGGTATGTTTTACATTTGTTGGTGTCCTCCTAGTGATACTGATTAGCAGAATAGTATGCTGATTAATAGCGCTTGAGAAATTTATGTATCATGGATTTTTAATATTCTGTTAATAATTACCATTGATAGTAATATTTACTTGCAATTTCAGTGATGTTTAGTACCAGTACTTGAATAGGTACTTCATGAAAGACTAGGAATACAAGCAAATATATTTTAATAATTTTTAAAAATTTATCTTTGACTCTTATTTGGTTAAAGCACATGAGCAGGACTCTGAAGACCTGTTTTCTGTGCCTGGGTTTGCAAAAGCCTCATGTGACCTTGGTAAAAGAGAAGCCAAGTGACTTATCCCCTTTGTAAGCTGACAGATTAAAGAAATTTAGTGTTGTATTTGTAGACTTCAAAATTATTGAATGGAAGGTGCTAGAGGAAATATGTGTTGTTATTCTGCCGGAGCATTTTGTTGAATTCATAGGTTTTTTTTTTTCTAATACAATCTGCTTGTTTGTAGCCCACTATGTCCTCTTTGCTTCTCAGAGACCTAGTTTTGACTTGCACTGTTTTTCATATAACTTTCCTAATCAGGTTATGCTCGTTAAAGTGAGCGCCAGGATGAAAGGTGAAGTAGCTCCTTTATAATTGCCTCAGGTTCATAATTTACAAATAATACAGAGGGTTTTTCTGTTTTGCTCTGACGTGAAAGTCCATACTCCTTAATTTTGGCCATCCAAATTGGGAGTTTGTTGGAACTACCCATCTGCCTGGGGCTCCTGCAGGCTGTTTCAGGTGTGGTACCCTCAGCCCTTTTCTTCCCACTACTTTGCAATGCTGCAAAGAGTAAACAGTGACTAAAGACAGATTAGAGGTGATACAGTCTGATGCCTAAGATCTCATGGCTTGCTCAGCTTGCTTTTACTATAGCATAATTATTTTGCTGAGCATATTGTTTTATTTATGTTCCCTCTAGACTAAAGCTTGTAAGATAGCTTATGTGAACAACTTTGCTCAGCTCCTTTGGAGTTGTTTCTACTCTCAGTTCTCTTGAATTTTTGTTTTTTTGTTCAGCTGTCTTTGTGAAAGCTACAAGACGCTGTGACTTCTTTTGAAGGTAAAATTGCCAAGCTTTTTTCCCCTCCCTCCCTAGCTTCTTAAATCAGTCCTCCAATAGATGAGCTTGAAGGAGTTCTTAACCTGCATGTGTGTAGCATTTTGCATTAAAAACGATGAAATGTTTTCCATATTGAGAGATCTTTGATCTTTCTCAAGACTTAAGGTTTGCTCAAAGTAATATTTATATTGTAAACTTTATGGTTGGGGTGGGGTTTTTTTTGCTTTATTGTACAGGAACCCCTGGTTATTACAGATCTGCAAAAGATGCATATTCAGTGGAATTTGTGTTACAGGATCATTCACTATTTGAATCCAAAGTTAAATGGAGAAAACACAAACACTTTCTTAACCTCTAGATTTAAATTATTAGGTTGTACTTTTTTTTAACCTGGTTTAATGGGGGGGAGTCCATCTTAATCTGTTAGGCAGCCTTATGGTTGAAGGTGTAAAATTTAAATTCAGTAGCCATGATCACATTCCTAAACATTTTTAATGGTTAGCTGTAGAGAGAGGAAGTTTTTCTGCAATTTTATTCTGTGTGGTATAGGCTTCATCTAGAACATTTCAGTTGTATTTCTTATGACTAAAATACTGTTCCTGGAAGTAGGATGATGTTTTAGAGACCATATTGAGATTGCTTTCGAGCAAAGAAAATGAATTATTATTTGTAACTGTATTTGAGCAAAGGAAATAATTTGTTATTTTCAACTGTATTTATTTTGTTAAGTGTTTTGACGATGATGGATATAATAATATAGAATGAAGCATATGGCTTCTGAAAACCCTTTTGTTTCCTCTGTTTGGTTTCAAATGTTAACTGAATTGTGTTTTTTTATCATAAAACACTTGTGCCCATTGCCTCTGGTCCTGTCACTCGGTACTGCTGAAAAGAGCCTGGCTTTGTTTTTGCACCTTCCCTTCAGGTATTTATATGCTTTGAGACACCCTCCTCAAAGCTTTCTTTTTCTCTAGGTTAAGCTACTTGACATAGTCAAGTCTGTAGTCTTTCAGACAAACTCAAGGCCATACGCTCTTACATGCCTTTGAGAAGGAGGTGGATTAATGATTGAATTTAGTGTAGGGGGTGGTGGTAACAGTAATTCTTGACTCTTGATAGGTGGAGAGGTGGGTGGGTTTGGGATGTGTGTTTAAAATGCTGTGAAAATGCAATAAGATGCATATTTCAAATCCAAATAACTTCTGTTATTGCAAATAATGAGTAATTGGCTGTCTTTGCTCTAGCTGAAATGAAGGCTATAATTTGGTGGTTCTGTAAGGAAAGAAACAGGTCAAACATTTAATTGTCTGATAGTGATAAAATTGCCCAAGTCATGTGTATGTTCTATCTTGGAATTGTGTGGATTGTAAATGATGGTTTAATGTACATACAGCATGTAGGATAATTTAGGCTGAGGTGCAATATGATCACTAAAGCTGATACTTGTAATATTTTAATACTGTTGCTAGAATTGAACACCATAGTTAGCAAAGCATATCGTCTAGATGCGGTCTCAGAATTCTAAGGGTGAGGTGCTGCAATTAATATAAATAAGCTGAGATGTGAGGAGTACAAGTCCCTTTTCTTTCAAAATGAATAACTTGATATTGCAGCAGAGTGCTTGGTCTTATAGATTGATGGTGAAATAGATGACTCATCTTGGCATGTTTTAGAAAACATGCTTTCTACTTAGGCATTTTGATGTTGTGCTGCACAGCATATAAAGTCAGCATACGTCTGTGGGGTCAAGGGCTGTTAGTTTATTACAGCATGATAATGAATGATCCTGTGGAATACAAAAATATACTTAAAAGGAGATGTAAGCTTTAAAAAGAATGAGTGAATAAATTCCTGTAAAAAAAGTTTCTTAATGCTCTATCAATAGGAAGGAAGTTTTTTGTAGTGCCCACATCTCTGCTCTCTGAAGATAGTTTCATAGAAGAGCAGAGAGAGGACGGAAAAGAAAACAATTTCTATTCCTGTCCCTTGTTTTTCCATGTGGAATGCATTGGGAAATTGTTTACCTGGAATCATTGGTTGATTGGACACTGGTGAGGATTGTTTGGCCCTGATGGCCAATGGTATGCACCTGTGTCTGGATTCCCTGCAGAGAGGGAGTCACGAGTTAGTTACAGGGTCAGAAGTTAGATATGATAGCTAGAAGTTAGGATGTAGTTTTAGGAGCTCCTCTTTAAATATATACTAATGTATTGAAATATAGTTATAATAATAATAAAATATTCAGCCTTCTGAATTGGACTCAGCATCATCTCTTCCCCGCACGGGCCAACCGCAACAGTTTTTAAGAAAAATTATTTGCTAATTCAGATTTTTCAAACTTAAAAATGATTCTTTGCACATTCTTAAGTTTTATTATAAGCTAGTCTGGTTTGGAAAGAAATGGTAGAGGAGAGTGAGAACCTCCTTTCAGATACAGAAAACACATGGCAGCCAAACAACATATAAGCCCAGACATGCAGAAAAAGGTAAAGATGGGGAGCTGGAGCAGTGACTGTGGGTCTAGGAGACGTTTAAGGGTGGTTCACCCCCACTTCTGTTGGAAAGAATAAATACTTAATTAAGCGCAATAAGAATTTTGGTAATTTGACATCATATGTAACTTGTCTCTTTGGTATCTTTAAAAAAGCAAAATGAAATTTATCTCCCACTTCCTAGTTAGTTTCTTAATCTCTTTTATGCTAAACACACAAGAACAGCTTGGATGACTTTTTTTGATAAGATTGCGTGGAGGGCACTTGATTTATCTGCTCCTTACTAGCGTGAAGTATGTTTGAAGTTGTAAAGATTGTTAATCCTTCATCTCTTTTGGATTGTTTGGTATCATTTTGGTGTAAATTGGATAGACCTGGCCTCATGGAAAATTCTAGGGCAACATAACAAGAATAAGTGAATTTACATGTGACACCAAGTTGAGAAGTTGTGATCATGAGAAAAATAATGCTCAAAATAAAGTAGGAAAACCTGGGAGTAAAATCAAGTTTTCTGACTGAAGCAGGTCAAGATGAGGTTTAGTATCAAAAGAAATTAATAAAATCCACCTTGTTTAAAGCTAGACAAAATGCTAATAATGGTTGTGACAACAGAAGGAGCAGTCCAGAGTTGGCAGATAAATAAAAATGATCTCTTACAGCTTTCAGTTCTTGGTACTGTTTCTGTGGTGACAGCTTGCAGTTGTGCTGTATTAGATATGAGCTGAAACTTGATTTTAACAGAATAAACTGTTTGGGTTCTACCTGTGCTATGGATTGAACTTTGAATGAATATACAACCAGGTCCCAAACATGAACTAAAACTCTTGTAATGATATTTTCTCCCAAACTCTGCTCAGCCATCCTTCACTTGTGTGTGACTTCAGGAAGGATGTTTTCTGGTTGCAGAGGGTAATTATTTTCATCCCTGAAAAACCTGGTTGTTTTTTTTTTTTCCTCAGCTAGAAAAACCTTTCCTTTTGTGAAGAACTAGTTAATGTTTTTTACAAGCCTCCTAGTTAATGCAGTGTATAATTCAGTCTGAATATTCGTTGCAGGGGATGACCAGGCTGTAGTTCTGCTAGCTGCTTCTTTGTTGGAAGTTGTAGACACTGTAGTGCCCTTTCACTGAATGCTACTAAGGAAACCCTAGGAGGGAAAATACCAAGGGCTTTACCATTTCTGGTTTTCTTTGTTGAGAAACAGGTATGAAGAAATTTGCAATACTGATGGTTCTTCATCAGTGAATGTAGCAGTGATGGAATAAACAGCAATTATACTGTGTATTGACTTGGCTAGTATTTTCTTTTATCTCCTTAGGCTAGAAAATAAGAGAGCAGAGGACTTGGAAATTGAGGTGTTCCTTTCCTCCTGTAGCAAGAGGAAGTAGAATGTGTGCATGGCTGTGCAAGCACCAGGGCTCACCTCTGAGCCACTGTGGTTTCTCTGTTTCCTGACTTGAGATACTGAGTCAGTTCAGGACAGCATATGGTGTGCTGAGTGATGGGAATACATTCTCTCTTCTACTTTGGTAGTTTTTCACAGAATCAACTAGGATGAAAAAGACCTTTGAGATCATAGAGTCCAACCTATGACCTAACACCACCTTGTAAACTAGACCATGGCACTAAGTGCCACATCCAGTCTTCTCTTAAACACCTCCAGCAATGGTAACTCTACTACCTCCCTGGGCAGCCCATTCCAATGCCCAATCACTCTTTCTGTGAAGAACTTCTTCCTACTGTCCAGCCTAAACTTCCCCTGGTGTACCTTAAGACTGTCTTCTTGTTGTGTTGCTGGTCACCTGGGAGAAGAGACTGACCCTCACCTGGCTACAACCTCATTTCAGAGAGGGTTTGCATAAGAAAAGCCTTTTCTATGACAGAGAACAAGAAATTAGGTCCTTCTATCAAAGATGACAGGAACATGTATTTAATTTTTCCTTCAGGTCTTAGAATATCAGACAGCCAAGACGTTTTCTTCAATTATTACTCAGCAAAGAAACATACTTTAAAAATGAACTTGCTGTTGCCCCTTTCCTCACATGCTCCCCATGATGATTGCCTCTCAAAGAGAATTCCTATTGTCTATATATTATATTTCTATGTGGACCAGTTCAGCTTTTTTTTTTCTCTCTCTCTCTCTCTCTCTCTCTATTTCATGGCAATAGCTGTGGTCTGGTCTGTGTTATGGTCTAGTAAGATCCTCTAGTTCTGATGGTCCTGAGAGTGGTGCTTAGGCATATAGACTAACTGCATGCTATTTTCTAACTGTGTTACTTAAAGTTATGTTACAGTCAATGGTAAGTGCTGGTACTAGTGCATCTTGCAGGTCCTTGCAAACATGAGGCTTATAATTAGGACAGGGATCAGGATTTTATTCTTTCTGCATGTGGAAGTTCAGCTGGTTGCTATCTAAAATGGTGGTGTTCTTGCAGAAAGGCATCAAAAGATGACAATAGTGACTTTGTAGATACTGATGTTTGAAACATAAGGCTGAGTCCTCTGAATCTTCTAGGACATTCACTCTCTTTTGATTTTCCAGAATCAGGGCAAATGAGGAATGTTGTTTTCTGACATCAGCAGAGCTAGGTGGGTTTTGCTAACCAGGTTTTTAGTAGTCTGAAGACTGTGGCAAGTACATATTTCTCTCCCTCAGGATTTTATTATAGAGAGAGACAGAAGAGAAGAAAGATAAAACAATTTCTATTTCTGTCCNGGTGCAATTCTCCTTTGTTATTATTTTTAAATACCAGTGAAAGTTGATTTTGGGGAAGTTTAGATTCCTCCTTCAGAAATTTCTGTATGAATAAGGGTACTTGTTGCATCTGAAGTTTGAATGTTTATGAAGAAGTTGAGGGCAAGTCTGTTGGATGTTTATTGGGTGTAGCTGGCAGATTTTGATTAAAACAAGGATAATCATCAGCAGCGTATACTAAAATGTAAAGCATCTGTTAGGCAGAGACACTGGGATAATAGCAAAGATAGATATTGTGAGATTAGAAAATTTTATTTTTTAAATAATGCTAATCATACTGCTTGACTTTCGTGATTGAAACTTGCTCTACTAGTGGAAAACATGTCCTGTTCAGTCCCCCTTCCACATCATGCTTTTGAGAGGGGCTCTGGATGTGTAACCAGCCATTGCCTAACTCCAGTCTTTTGATGGTGAACATTTCTTTCTCTTACAAAATAATGCTGTCTTTTCTTTATTTGCAAGACCTATTTGTATATTTCTGTCTTCCAATTGATATAAAATTTCGATAGCCAAACCGAATTTTATTTTTATCTTTTATTTTAAAGAAAGCAAGCAAGCGGTGCTGGATGGCCGAGGAGTCACCGCTCCACTCACAGCACACACCACTTACAAGTTCACCAGAGTATATATACTGTTTTTAAGCCTACAAAGCATTTTCCAGTGTGCTTGGTTAGTCCGAATCAGCAAATATCAATAAGCTGGGATCAGCAATTTCATAATCTTTCCAGGTGGTCGTTGGCTTCCTGTCCTTGTGTTCATCTGGAGGGAGGCCTTACACCCGTGTCTGCTACATGATTTTGTCAAGTGCATCAAGCTTTTTATTATACATAAGCATTTTAGTTGGTTTGTCACAATATCCCTTAGCTTTACCACACCTTCCTCTATTTTATTCTAAGCATCAGTTGTCTGGCTACCTCACCTCTTTACTCTACTATACTTCTTCTATTTCGATGCTTTATTTGGCTATTCGGTCAGAAAGTTTCAAAACCGTTCTTTGTAGTTATCCCCGGGAACGCATCCACTTCTGACACAGCAGATATAAGCATTTGCTGATTCCATTGCCAATTGACATGAATCACAAAAACATTTTTCACACTCTGTATAACATTTGTTTAGGAATAGTAATCCTTGAAATGAACTTTTTTTTGCTGGTAGTGAAAAAGTATTGATTTCTGTAGATTGGGGGTGTTCTTAGGTCATTATAGATTGAATTGACAGAATAATAATTTTGACTAACAACTCAGTGGGTTTTAAGAGTGTTCACTTGTTTATTCAGTATGCTTTGCTAACATAAGTGGAAGTGTATATGTTAGTTTATATGTTCGTGTTGGTACTCTGGCCACTCCCAGCAATCTTCTTTTATTGGTAAAACATGAAAGTGTACTGATAATACATTTTCTCTCTCCTGTGATGTTCTGCCAGTGATGCAGGTCTACTCCTGGCCATCAATATTCTTCCTATTTACCACAGAAAACTAAGATGAGACAGAAATCCTCCCAGGATCCATAAGATCAGGTTTGGTGTTGTTGGCTTGGGACATTACAGACACTGAGTAATCAGCACCACTCCTGAGGAACATCTGACTCTTGGAAACTTTTTCCCTTTCAAGCAGTAATAAAGGTGGTGAAATGCTTTAGACAACAGCTACAGACATGTTTGTTTTCCTCCACTTTTTTTTCTCATGCTTATATCATGCTACTGCATAGCAGTAAAATCTACACTCATTGTACATGTACAGTAGTCATGCCATCATGAAGCAGTATCCTGCAGCCTTTTTCCAGCCCTGTCATTGTGAGAAATCCTGAGTAACTTTGTGATTAGAGTATTGTGGTTTAGGAATGGTATTCTCCAATGTAGTGCTCCCACTAAAACTATGCTGCTGCTTGCTCCCCCCTCCCTTTCCCCTCTCCCCCCTGTGGGTTACTGTAGAGGAGAATTGGAGGCAGGAAAGGTAAAGATCAAGGGTTAAGATAAGAAAAATTTACTGGAAACAGCAATGAGAGAAATAAAATGAAGAGTAACAGCAGCAATATTAATAACAAAAGTGTACAAAAGAGAGAGAGTGATTTACATGCAAAATGCTCTCCCTGACCACTCCCTCTGGCTTGGAACCTGTGCTACCCAAGGGGTAAGGATAAAAAGGAATAAGACTCTCCTGTTGAGTCACTAAGTTGAGAGTAGACCCCCTTGCTAAACTGTGCCCCAGACTTGACGAACAGTTTAGGCCCAAAGGTTTTAACCGCACTTAATTGATAGCTTAAGTTAAACAATTTAACTAAGGATTAATGTAGAATTTACTATAGCAGAATAGTAACTCACCAGCCAATTTACCTACAAATCTAAAGTACTTGAGAATGTATGAGAGCAACATTCCTAGTCCATTTACTATAGCATATTCACACTCACACGCACAGACCTAAAGAATATGTACAAGGTATATACCTGTGAAAAATTCCCTTTGAAATCAGTGATGTACTCACATTGGATGCCTTTGCATCTTCTCAGTGGGTGAAGGGTTGAGCCTTGAGGAGTGGAGGTATCAGCCTGGGATCTGTCATTGGCATTCAGTGATCCTTCAAGTATAGCAAGCTTGAGAGTTTGCTGGCTCTGAGAGGCCCCACTCAGAGGGAGGTTGCTGGTCACAGCCTGCTGTGGTCCAGGAGAGCTCAAAGGGTCTCACTTTGGACTGCTGTTTATAGGGCTTCAAGAGAGTGGGCTTTAGTCATAGTAATTTTCCATCCTGGCCACAATTTGGGGTGGTAACTTTCTTTGAAAGTTCAATAACAAATGTTAGTCTACTTGGATGGTTATTCAGGCAGGAAAAATAAGTTTCCAAGGCTGTTTGTTAAAAAGCAGGAGCTCTTTAAACAGCACCAGTTTCTGGGAGCAGACAGTGTTTCTGATAAGCTCAAGAGGAGCTCAGCCCAGGTGCTGCTGTCAAGGCTGAGGCCTAATGAGCATTTCTCAGATCATGGTGTGGCCCGAGGGTGGAGAGGGGATGCACCACCACGCTCTAACTAGTATAGTGCACTATCTTTAAAGCAATTATATTAAAGTTAGAAAAAAAATTATTAAGTAGAGATTGATATTACCCATACCAATGACTGTGGGCAAATCTGTTGCTCAGTCTCAAGGAATAACCTTGGGAGGCATCCCCACTCAAGGAAGGAATCTCCACATGTACTCCAAGAAAGGATATGTTAGAAGACCCTGCCATTAAAAAGTGGGACTGGGCTTTTATACTAGTGTTTAACTATCAGTCCTGTTTCTGGGCCAGCTGTGTCAGCTCAGCAACTTTAGAGAAGTTATCAGTACTATCACTTGTTGATTCCTTTATCTCAGGTACTTTACCAGGTCTGCCATATTTTTACCTCACTATCAGGATGTTTATGTTTGGGGCTGATGAGTCAGGCTGGTTTCAGCATTTCTTCAACACCAAAAGCTGCATGACCCCCCCTTCTCCATTCACCAGTGANATTTCTCAGATCATGGTGTGGCCCGAGGGTGGAGAGGGGATGCACCACCACGCTCTAACTAGTATAGTGCACTATCTTTAAAGCAATTATATTAAAGTTAGAAAAAAAATTATTAAGTAGAGATTGATATTACCCATACCAATGACTGTGGGCAAATCTGTTGCTCAGTCTCAAGGAATAACCTTGGGAGGCATCCCCACTCAAGGAAGGAATCTCCACATGTACTCCAAGAAAGGATATGTTAGAAGACCCTGCCATTAAAAAGTGGGACTGGGCTTTTATACTAGTGTTTAACTATCAGTCCTGTTTCTGGGCCAGCTGTGTCAGCTCAGCAACTTTAGAGAAGTTATCAGTACTATCACTTGTTGATTCCTTTATCTCAGGTACTTTACCAGGTCTGCCATATTTTTACCTCACTATCAGGATGTTTATGTTTGGGGCTGATGAGTCAGGCTGGTTTCAGCATTTCTTCAACACCAAAAGCTGCATGACCCCCCCTTCTCCATTCACCAGTGATAGCTTTGCAAATAGGGTATTGTTCAAGTTGTTTTACCCCCACTCCAGACAGAGCATCCTGCTACATCCCCATCTTATTAGTAATATCCCACTTAATGCTCAAAATTATAGTTACTATGGTAATTCGAAGGCAGTTGCTAACTGCTCTCCTACTTCCTGTTGCTTTGGTACTTTAAAGTAGGTGTGGTGAAGGTATGTCCATGCCAGGGAGGTGCAATGTTGCCCTGGTCAGTGCACTGTTGGTGGTGGAGCAGGGCCCTTCAGCTGCTTCTTGTGCTGGGGCTGGGCTGGTTGTTGTGTCTACTGCCAATTGTGCTTTAAGATGACTGTATTACATCTGAAATTGATTATAACATGCCCATGTTGGCTTGATGGAGACCGTCAAACTGGGGGTGTTTCCACAGTTGTCTGAAGCAAGTGCAAGTTCATACTGCTGCCAGGAAGATGCTTTTACCATCACTGGTTTTCTGCTTCAGACCTGTTGCCAAATTGTGCTGCTCATGAGTTGCAGTCAGCAAGATGAGGACATTCTCTAAAGATCTTGTTATATTCAGGTTTTTTGGGCTGTTTTCACAGCAAGCTGATCTTCCTGTGCTGCTTCATCCCCCCAGGAGTGTTTCAAATATTTGTGTGCATGTCTTTTTCCTTAAAGTACCCTTTCATCCTGAAAAACAAACATGGATTAAACAACTAATTGAGACCCAGTGGAGTTAACATATCTTAAATCACAGAGGGCTAACTCCAGACTATCATAGGTGAAGTTATTAGCTTGTCTTTCAGAGAGGCTAGTGCTCTCTGTCATGTTCTCTATTAAGGGTGCTTGGTTTTATTTCTTCATTGCTTATTGTGGTATGCTCAAATTGTGATGAGTTGATTGATACTTTATTTGTTGAGTACCCATTCCTTGTGAATGCCAGTGAGCAGCTTGCACCAAAGCTGCTGCCCTGACAAGTTGTGTGCTGAGGCACATTCATACTTCTGGGCTGCAGTAAAAGCACTTTGCTGCTTGTTTGCACATCTCCTCCTGCCCAGGTACACCACTTGTAGGTTGTCCTTACTTCCCTAAATTTGCAGGTTTTACTTCCCAGTGTCATGGGACAGAAACCAGGCAGTCAACTCTGACCTGACCAGTCACAAGATCTGTTTCTAGTTATCATAGTAACTATAAGCCATACTTGTCAATTAACCTTGTGTCAGATGCTGTAAAAACACAGGGGGAATAATCAATTTCTTGTTTCAAAGTAATTGTAATGATAGAGAATGAATTAGAATGAAAGCTGACTACCACAAATGGGATAGCACTGGTAGGTGCGTGTGGTTTGAGTTTTGTTTTCTTTTGTTGCCATACAACCAATGTATGTTTAAAGCAGGGTAATAGATAGTTTTGTAAATAATTTCTTTAAGTGTGAGGGAGAACATAAAAATATTGGCTACAAAGGCTGTATTTAAAGGTAAGGATCATAATTTTTCTATAAGAGAGAATGAGAGAGTGGGAAGTAGAGTGGGCATTGTCTATGACTTCATGTATGTGTGCAGGAAAGCAGTTTAATAATAGGGAAAAAAGGAATGGCCTGGATTGTGAATGTGACTTCTGTTAGCATTCTGAGTGGGTATGAGTGGTTAAATTCTAGGCATCAAAACAAGACAGCAGATATTAAAGAAATCTAAGGAGTGATCCAGCTGGAGCTGGAATTTCAGCAGAGTAGCAGATAGAAAAGTCTATATGTTAAATAACTGGGAAATGCTGTGAGATCCGGATGTTGTCTGGAAGTAGAGATCTAGACAGATCGAAGTCAGCTAACAAAAATGCTTTTTATCCACTTCATTTACCCCTTTACTGTAAAGATTGCAATAAATCCAAAAATAGTGTATTGAAGCTGCTTTCTCAGGAGTCTCTGTATAGAGTTTGTGGTAAAGGCAGGAAGAGTTCAATCTACTACATTTGTATATTATCGGGGTATGGAATCAATACCCTGCCTTAACTCTTTTTTTCCTTTCAGATTTTCTATTTTGTACATACATTGTTTTGTATATACTGTATATGATGACTTCGGTGGTCAGTGAACGTACCCGGGGTACTAGGGACAAAATGCAAATTTCAACCTCTCAGCCAACACAACCACAGAAACAAGTAGTACAGGTACGTGCTACTATATAATCTTCTTTGAGTTGAAAGTGAGCATGCAATGATTTGTTTCTTGCCTAAGTCAGTAAAAACTGGGAAAAGATGGGGGGGCTATGGTCTTATTTGGAAAAGTCTGTTTGTTTGATATCTTGCTTTAATTGCTTAGTTATCCAGCACAGCATTAAGTTGTCCCTGTATTCTTGTCTCTGAAGGAGCTTTGTGTTCTTAAGCAACACTTCCCATGAGTGAGGAATTCTATGCCTATCCCTGTCAGGATTTCTGTCCTGTTACCTTAGTGTCTTCAGAGCTCATCTCTTTCATATGCCAGCCTCGTGATGCTAGAAAATTTCTGGTCAATAGAGGAATTTGGGTGGGTGGGAAAAGCTTTGTTAGATCCATGTTGTGTTCTACAGCATGATTCAGCATATTTAGAAGTCACAAAATCCTAAACTTCTTGTGCAGTGCCTTCACAAAGTGAAATGAAGATGGTTGTTCACTAGCAGACTAAAGTTATTTTGAGTATCTGGAAGATGGAAATTAAGCTCTTACCCCATTGTCTTGGTTCTCAGCAGCAGAATAGTTAAGTTGTGTGCTTGCCTGGGTTAAAGTGCAAAACATCTCTGTTCCTGGCAACTCATTATTCTTTTGTCAGGTACTTTTCAAAATTTGATTCAATTCAAGAATTGCCTCAGTTCTCAATCTAGAGGTGCTCCCCTGGGAAATTGTCTTATTTTCTAGACTGATCTTTAACATGGAGGGGCTCTTCTGCTCTGTACAATATTAATTATGTGACCTCAAGCCCTTATCTCCTTGTGTTACAGTGCTTTGCATAGTGGTGATTCATGCTAATGTGTGGGTTTAGAAAGTGACTTTCAACAAATGAAATTGAATTTGGTTTTGCTTTATAACAAGTAAGTGTGCAGGAGTATAACAAGCAGGTTGACAGAAGTGATGGGTTCCCCTTTTTTGATGTTTGCCAGACAGTGGAGTACTCTGCCCAGTTTTGGGTTCCCTAATGGAAGGCAGACATTGGCAAATGGGAGCAAGCCCAGTAAGGAGCTGTGAAGATGGTTGAGAGACTGGAGCACAGGATGAATGAGTGGTGACTGAGGGAACTGGATTTGTTCATTCCTAAGAAGGCAAGGCCAGGCTGTCTTCTATTCAGATACCTCATGAAAGGGTATAAAAAAGGTGAAGCCAGCCTCGGAGACAATGGCACAAGTTGGAACACTGGAAATTCCAGCTGTTAAATGGAAAAAAAATTGTTTACCACAAACACTGTCATGGATTAGCGAGGTTGTGGGATCTCTATCTGGCCTCAAGCAGCTACTCTGATGGGACATGCTCTCAGTGGGAGGTTGTACTGACTATCACTAGGGTATATTTGCAACTGATGTGATTCATTGATTTTAAGCATTAAGTCTTAGACCTTTTTCTGCATTTTTTTCTCACTTATTCTACCTCTTGCATAATAGATATTGGTTTGGTCATTTCAGTGGAAAAGATGATTATTTAATATACAGCAGATATGTTTTAGTGCACCATATATTTTTATTGTTTAGATCAGATGAACCTCCCTCCTTAGGCTTTACAGATCAACAGAAACATGTGGGATGATACTGTTCAATTACCACTGATTCATTTTTTGAATGTAGAATTATGTTAGTTTCTCAAATGGAGATTTCATTGTCATAGTCACATTGAACATCATTTAAATTATTTAAGAAATTACATGGCAGTTCTTTTTCATTGTTTCTGGATAATAAATATACTGTTTTATTTTAAGATCCGGGCCTATTACTGTCACTTTGTGTTTTGCATACTTCTGTTTTCTGGTAGTTCAAAGTTGTTAAAAATTTCCTTCACTCTGTTATGCTGCAAAGATAATGTATCTTGTAAGGTTGAGTGAAGTTCTAGCTGTCTTAAGATGCTACCATTTTCTTAGTTGCAATTAAAACTTAATTATACTGTTTTATAGGATATTACAATGACACTTGTAACAATGGTGCCTTAAAAATGAAGAAGAAACACTGGGGGAAAAAAAGCAAAACTTTTTGTGACACTGATTTGGTGTTTGTGTAGTAAACACATCTTGTGGGGTTTTGTTGAGTTTTTTTTTCTTCTTAATCTTCAATTCTATCTGTGTGCAATCCACTGGCATAAATGTTAGTGATATTGCACCTGCCTGTGTTTCTAAGCTTTCTCCTTACACAGGAAAACAAAAGATATTGTTACTCATTTGATAGTGTTATAAAGTTTGTATATTTTTGTCTTCTAACATGGACTTGAAAAAAGTTGGTTTACAGAAGAAATGAATCTCAATGGCTTCCTGTTTCTGGTCAAATATCCCATCATGTCTCTATAGAAATTACATTGAATGTTTGTATTCTGGATATCTTTAAAGGAAATCTCTTCACTAGCTAAAAAGTTGCTGTGGGCATGAGGAGGCTGAAGTCAGAGCAAGAAGATGGATCATCAGGACTTAATTTCTGAAACCAGCAGACCTTTTATTTTTGCTCTCTGCTGAGCTCTCAATAGATACCAAGAGCAAGCTCCTTTACACAGAGCACCGCACTGATGCAGGAAGCTTTTGTGGAGGGCGGCACCAGGGCTAGCACAGGGAATTCCAGAGCAGGCTCTCCTCTTGCGTTACTGATTGGCATATGAAGCTGTTAGCATGACACTTTGAAAATGTGAAGTAGTGCAAGAGTATTTAACTCTGTTACTGTCTTAGTTTAAGGCAATTATATGGGGTGGAGACTCCACAATGAGTTACCTTCTCATAGTTTTAATCACTCCCCTTTCACCAATAAGGAGAAATGAACGTGAGAAGATATAAGTGAAAAAAATAACAGTTTACTAAAAAGAAAAAAACAGCAATAACCTCTAGATACAAAGGTGCTGAGTCACCTCGTCCCCCTGGGAACAAAGAAAACAAGATGGTGGAGAAGCCCCCTCCTCCCAAGATGAGGGCAACCATAGCAGCCCACATGGCCTAGAGGACAAAGACAAGATAGTGGAGAAGCCCCCTTCTCTAGACCACTGGCAGAGAGAGAAAACAAAGTAAAATCAACACAGCAACTGAGTCTGCTGTTCCACAACTCCCTTCTCCCTCAAACAACAACCGACAGGGGAGAGGGACAAAGCAAAACCTGGGAAAAAATCCTATTTTTGTCCAAAAGGCTTCAATGCTGCTGAAACACTGGAAGAAACTTCCCTCCTTGGCATGGCTGGAACTGGAGCAACAGCTGGAAAACTTGTGGAGAATGGGTCTGACTCCTCCTTGGCGAATGGCAGGTGGCTGGAACTGGAGTAGCAGCTGAAAAACTCATGAAGAAAGGATCCCAACCCCTCCTTGTGAAACAGCAGGCAGTGGTGGCAAAGGTGTTTCAAAATCTGCTCTGAAGTAGCTTCGGATTGCGAAATGCAGCTTTGTGGGTTGTGACTAGGAGACCTGCCCAAGGCAACCCCTTTGGGAGCCCAGAGAGAACAAGAGGGCTCATTGGTGTGCATTCCCTGGTTTTAAAAGGACCCAGCCCCCCTCCTTTCCCTGAACTGGGGTAAAACACACAAGTTCCACTTCCTGGGTTGTCAGGTCTTAGAGACTAATAATTTGGGCAGGTTGGCATGGAGAAGATATGAAATACATGAGGTTTTTTGGGTCATCTAGGTCACCTAGGACAGTTACAAATGCTGATTGTCTTGGAACATTGACTCTGAGCAAAGCAAATATTACTTCCCTCAAGGAACTGGGACAGCTGCAGTAACTTCTCAGCCAATAAGCAGCTGGTGTTTTATGGTGGAATAATTTTTTAGACTCAGGATTTACACTTGGTGATCTTCTCTAAAGCTTGCATTTGTGGTAAACTCCAAAAGTGAAGCAGTTTGAGACTGATTAAGTCTGAATTCGTGAGGTACAGAATTTCATGTGGGTATCCTGTGAAATGAGACTGCCTAGGATGAATCCTTTCTGTCAATAATTTCGGGGGATGATGTGGTCCCCTTCTCAATAATGAAGTCTTCTGCAATACATCAACTTTCAGTTTGGGTCCTGGCTCTCTTCAGTATCAGCCTTCTCTAGCATGAGATAGTAGCCTCTTCTGTTTGGGCAGAAATCAAATGAGGTCCAAGTTCATGTAGTATACAGTTATCTTCGGTATTTTCATGGGAATGCAGTTAAGTAGGCTGCAGATGCCACACTATGAAGAGTGGCCTGTATGATGTGCCGTTAATGTTTTTGAGTAGTTTTCTCTTTAGAGTAGCCATAGCCTATTTGGGTTTATGGCTCTTTACTGCATCCATCCATTTTAGTCTTTCAGCTTTTGGAGAAGTTGCCAGCATGGATTTGTTGTCCAGAAATGTTACAAAAGCACCAAATATTTTGTCAAGAGCAAGATTTTTTAGCAGTTTTCAGAGACTAGTATTCAGTTATAAAAAAAGGAAGTTCAGCTGTTCATGAGCAGAATCTTGAGGCATGACTCAGTCTCGTGCTCATAAAACTACAGTCAGGTGGTTATTGGGAGAGGTGTGGAGGGTGATGTGAACAGGGATCATCAGAGATGTGGTAAATTTAGAAATACCATTGTCAGTATGTTATGATAAAACTATCTCTGGAGTGGTAGATACTAAATAAAAGAAATACTAAAGTGTAAGCTTCTGTGGTAAATTCTATTATATGGTTGTCTTGTCTATGTGGTGAGCTTTATCTGTGGTTCAAACACATTAGAATATGTTGAAATTGCTTCTGTACTAGCTAACTTTTTAACTATAAAATGGGCACAGAGATGTTAATCCCTTCCCTGTAGCACTGATGTGCTTGTTGTGTATATTCTTTTTGAGAATCTTGAGAGAAAAAAAATAAAGTGACACTCTAGTGACCAGTGACAGGACCTGAGGGAATGGCCTGCTGTTGTGTCGGGGGAGGGCTAGGCTGGATATCAGGAAAAGATTCTTCCCCCAGAGGGTGGTTGGGCACTGAACTAATTTCCCAGGGAATGGTCACAGCCCAAGGCTGCCAGAGCTCCAGGAGGGTTTGGACAATGCTCTCAGGCACAGGGTGGGATTGCTGGGGTGTCCTGTGCAGGGCCAGGAGTTGGACTTTGATGATCCTTGTGGGTCCCTTCCAACTCTGTGTATTCTGTGATTGTGATAACTAGGAGATACTTTAAAAAATATAGTTAAATTTTGTGTACTTTATTGGTTGTTTGTTTTTCAGGCAACAGCAGAACAGATTCGCCTTGCTCAGATGATCTACGATAAGAATGACACAGATTTTGAAGATAAAGTGAAACAAGTATGTTTCTTATGATACAGAGTTTTTATGCCCTGTAGCAATGCTGACTTGTGTTTTGGAGGTAGAACATGTTTCTGATTTAGACGAAACCTTTTTCACATGGATAAAAGTTTAACTAGAAAAATGTGCTCTTATTGCCCTGTAAAATCTGTTTTCAAGAAATTGTGTGGTAATATAGCTATGACTGTATGGTTATACTGGTGTATTTTCCTTTGGCCTTTAAGCCAAAATTCATCTGTGCTGATCTCTTCCAGACTATATCTCTTTAGTATGGTCACAATTGAATAATTGTCAGAATAAAAAGTGCATTCAGATTGTTCATGTGTACACACACATGGTAAAAATGTCACCTGTGTAAACTGAGTTTGCCAATATATTGTTGTTTTTCAGGAAAAGTAAAAATCATAGAATCATAG
>VXBC01005426.1:12666-56741 GCA_013399945.1 Ploceus nigricollis | reverse complement strand
CCAGGTTTCACAGTTTTGCACGGGCTCGTGGTCTTAGGGGTTTTTAGGGGTCTTTCGTGCAGTTTCGGATCAGTCTCTGCATTTGCATACAGTCTCTGAGGTCACTTCCTCTCCCTCGGCTCGAGCGCCGTTTTCTAGGAAGCAGCAGGTGGCAGCACAGTGCAGCCGGGCTTAACACAGAAGGATTTCTAACAAAGGGTGAACACAGGTAAGTAGACAACAACAGTACTAACATTTCAACAGGGAACAACTTTATAACAATGTTAACAGAACTCTCTAAACTTTGGAAACACTCACAGTCTTTCGTTCATTCATAACACAACTCACATTCCACAGGGGAGAACAGAGAGCAGCAATAAGAATTGTTTCCCTTTGTCTCTGCTGCTTCTTCATGCTTCTCCCAGTAAGTCTTTGGGAAAAGTTGTGCCTTGCTTTTCTCTGTGAAGAGAAATGAGGCAACAGGGATCCCAGAGCTGGAGGCAGCCCTGCAGGTGGCGCTGAGCAGAGAAGAGCAGGGGGACAGAATATATCTTGGTATATAATAAAATACAGTAATATCTTAATACAGGTTCTTAAGACATCCATCACTTTTTATATAACATTAAATATCAATGTACCTGATTTTTTTCAAATCATTCCATTCATATCTTGGGATGGTGTAAAAACCACAATAGGGTGGATTTAGCCATAGGGCTTGAGAGCTGATTATTTAAAGAATGTAATAAAGTTAAAATGTGTCTTCGTTCTTATGTGGAGGTCTAGGATTTCATGGCAAGATATGCATCGTGTTCCCTAAAGGTTTCCTTCCTTCGTACAAGCACTGGCAGGCAATCAGTATTGTCTGTCAGGGATAAATAAAATAACCCCAGATTAGTTTCCTGTTTGTGCCTCAGCACAACAAACCATACACTTGTAGTAAAAGAGATTGTTTCGATAGCTTCAGGAAGAATATTTTAAAAAGAAGTGTTTAAAGATATCAAGGCAAAGCAAATCTGTTCTCAGCATTCTCATTCCCAATTCACAGATACTTTGGTTCTCATGATTCCTCTCTCTGTTTTTTTAATTCAATTGAAGCAGCATGTATCACCCTATTTTAAAAACACCCCATTTAAAAAAATGAAGTAGTATTTGTATCAATTTAACCTACTTTTCAGGTATTTTGACAGAGGCTCTTGACTTATTGCAGACTGCTGCAGAAGGATTTTTTGTTTGCACAGAAAGAAATCTGCTTATGATAGGTTAAAACAAAGGAGATAGGTCAGACTAGTCTGACCAACTGCCCTTTTAATCAAATATAAGCTCAGTTTAGGGGATTTTTTAAAATGAATTTATCCTGATCCCTAAGATAACTTGGCCCAAGAAGTAGGACGCAATATCCTTTCTACAACACTCCTTACCATTAACTGCAATTTTAAATAACAATGTGGGTTATTAATATTACTGCCCATGTTAAACTCTTTCAACAATTTCCTATCTCCTATTAAAAAAACCAAAACAAAATGTTTTCTCTTCTGTTTATTTCTGTCCAACACCATTGGCCTTCTCCTAGTTTTGTGACTTGTTTTGTTTTGTCCACTCAAGGTGGGGTTTCTTGCAAATAGGATTGTGCAGCTTCTGCTCTGAGAACCATTCCTGCATTTTTCCCTGCATTCATTTCCAGTGAGGAAAGATGGATCACAGACTTTTCAACAAGTGGGAAGTGGAGGAGACAGGAGCAGGAGAGTGGCTGAAACTGGAGAGGGAAGAAGATTATTGCAGATAAAATGATGGAAAAAAACCAGGAAATAATTTGGCTGAACTGCAGATGTGTGGCCAGTGGCTGGACTTGATGACCTTGTGGGTCTTTTCTGACCTTAATGATTCTCTGAAAGACTGAAAAGCAAGAACAAAAGGCAGAGGACAACACGGAAGAAGAGGAAGACAGGCATTTTTAGCCTTTCACAGAATCACAGAAGTTTATTCCTAGTCAGTACTCAAGTTCTTAGTTAAAAGCTTTTCCATCTACTGGTGTAGCCAAGCTGTAAATGAGGACATCCAAAAGAAAAGATGGGGATTGTTTCTGGAAGGAAAGAGAGCAGTTTCTGTTGGATTTGGTATCAAGAAAAATCATGGCACACCATTCAATCCCTCAGTTAAAATAGACACATCACGTGAAATCTGGAGAAGCTGTTTAATTTTGAGTATTATGGATGACAAAAAAGGAAAAAGGGCCTATGTGAGCACTATTCCAGTATTGTCTGGGTTTGTGTGCTAACGCTGGATCCTGCTAAAATTTGCCTGAAGGTGGAGTGCTCAGGTACAGTTTGAATCCCTGGGACCAGCCAGAGCTCCAACCTCTCAGGCACTCAGCACTCAAAGCCACCCTCACCTAGACAGTTTTTGAATGAGAGCTAGAATTGTATATTAGATGCACAGAAAACCATCAGTGCAGAAGTTATCACAGAAAAGGCTGGTGAAGTAAAACAACAGCAACCTCCAAAAATGTGGGCCTGCCCCTAAACTTTCCCTTAGGAAAAATAAAAAGCTTGAAGAAAACAGATACTTCCCATAAAGTTTATCATGCCACTTAATGAAGGTGCAGGCCCCTACCTTACACTGACAGTGGCCTCCTCGTTGTCCTTCTACAACCATTTTATGTTTAGCTGTACTCACATTCTAATTTGCTGCTAAAAATAATAGTAATTAAGTAAATAAATAGATTTACCTGTCACATTAGTTTCACTGACATCATGATGAAACTGACAGATAGTAGGTTTAGAGTGCATATCAGGAAGGAATTCTTCCCTGTGAGGGTGATGAGGCCCTTGCACAGGTTTCCCAGAGAAGCTGTGGCTGCCCCATCCCTTGCAGTGTTCCAGGCCAGGCTGGATGGGGCTCTGAGAAGGCTGGGCTAGTGGAAGGTGTCCCTGCCCATGGCAGAGAACTGGGTGATTTTTAAGATTGCTTCCAAGCCAGGCCATTCTATGATTCATTAAATTTCTTTTGCATGGTTTTTCTTCCTCAGAAGGACACGATTCCCAATGATCTCCATACATATCTACAGGATCAGGACAAAAAATGACAAAGCCTTCACCTGAAGTCACAAGATTGAGCAAATCTTATTTCATTGCTCTGAAAACTGCACATGCTGGCTCAATCTCAAGATATGTATGTACATTATTTGTCTTGGTTGAGATTCAACTCCTGCCCAGAATAAAAATAGTAAAAAAATTGGCCAAACATGGATGTAAGCATATCAGCTTTGATACTGGGCACTGGATTTTCCTAGAAATTAATCCTCCATTAAAGCAACAGATGGCCCTGTGTTGTTCCAGGGGCTCAGGGTACACATGAGGGGCTGGGTGACTGATGGACTTATGAATGACTGGGTCTGCATAAACCTTAAGTTGGATTAGGATAAGCCCATGCATGTCAGAAATGGTTTGCAGTATTGACATTTCATGTCAACTTTGTGAATCCAGACTCGTTTCAGCCCCACACAGGGCTGTGTCACGTGGAGGGGACAGCGTAGGAATATGTGGGAATAAACACATCCTGGCAGCTTTACTGACTGCTTGGATGCTCTCAGCCAGCAACAAATGAAGTCCCTGCTGATTCATCCTTTAAATCAGTGACAGCTACTTAATTAACAGGACCACAGCCAAGCTGCTTAGGACTAGCACTGACCCTTCTTAAGGGAAGGAAAGTTGTGCAGCACATTTTGAAGGGCACCTCCCAGCAAGCCCAGATTTTGAGTGAGCCAGGTGAAGAATGGTAGCAGAGAGAAGCACAAGGTTGTACCTGCACTTACAGAGCTGGGCAGGACCATCTGAGCACAGGGGGCTCACAGCCCGCTCTTACCTGACTCCATGAGGCACACAGATATTCCTTGGATAATGCCATGACCTTCCATGGACTCTCACAATCAAAGTCTTGGCTGTTACCCAAATGCTTTCACAGTCCAAAGAGCCTTTACAGGAATTATAAAGGGTCAGTAACATGCTCTCCAAAGAGCATATGCTATAGACAATTAAACCCCCTCCCTTGCACACCTTTAAAAAGTTTTCACCTGAACAGTTCTTAAATGACAGGTTCAAAACCTGCCAGCTGCACTAAATCCATGATTAAGGTACAAGTTATCCAGGCTCCAAGGATACCTCATTGAGGGGCTGAAAAGCCATCCAGTTCTGGGATAGCCTCACAGGAAGGATGTGCAGCTGCTGGAGCCAGGCCAGAGCAAGGACACCAAGATGATCAGAGGGATGGAGCAGCTCTGCTGGGAGGAAAGGCTGAGGGAATTGGGATTGTTCAGCCTGGAGAAGAAAAGGCTTTGGGGTGACCTCATTGTGGCCTTGCAATGCCTGAAGGGAGCCCACAGGAAAGATGGAGAGAGACTCTGGACAAGGGCCTGGAGTGACAGGACAAGGGAGAATGGCTTCACACTGACAGAGAGGATGTTTAGGTTGGATATTGGAGAAAAATTGTTCCCTGTGAGGGTGCTGAGGCTCAGGCACAGGTTTCCCAGAAAAGCTGTGGCTGCCCCATCCTTGGCAATGTTCCAGGCCAGGTTGGATGGGGTTTGGAGCAACCTGGGCTAGTGGAATGTATCCCTGCCCGTGGCTGGGGGCACTGGAATGACATGATTTTTAAGGTCCCTTTCCAACCCAGGCTGTTCTGTGTTTAAACCTCAGGTCATCTTACAGGCCTAAAAAGCCCATGTGTTCATGTGAAAGGTGTATACAGGCCAATAAAGTGCATAAAAATTCCCCACCACTTGGAAGAGTCCTCCCAGTCCATTGCAGAAGCAGCTGTTCCAGGATGGATGGGGTCAGCAAACACAGGGAAGAGGCCAGAGTGGCACAATGATGTTTGCCCGCAATGTGATTCTGCATTCAGCCAAACACTTGTCAAGATCAGTAAAGGGGGCAAAAGGAGACCTTGTCTTGTTAAATTTCCAATTGTGGGTAGAATGAAACCAATTTACTTCCAGATATTTTGATTCAGTCTTTTAAAAAAGCCTAATGTTTAAGCACTTGTGCTTCATATGGCTTTGAGAGAAACTCTGATGATGGTAATAATAAAAAGAAAGAAACTAATAATTTTTCATGCACCAATGTTTGGCTGTTCCTGTACTTCATGAAGAAAAGCACAAAGCTTTAACCTCAGCTTTTACTTCTACAAGCACAAATATCCCCTGCCTTACTCCCTACCTTCTTGTTCTCCCTGTGCTTATAGGGCAAACAGGGGGAGGTGAGGGAGAAGAAAACCTTTTCCCACTGAATTCTTTGCCATAAAACACAGAATCACACTTTCTCCACAGCTGGAAAAGCAAAAAACTTGCCTGTACCATCTGCACTCCCAGAACTCCACATCATATTCCTCCACAAGAACAGAAGCCAGATATGTTCCTTTTCCCCATGACTCTATAAAACCCTATAAAATACTGGCCACAGGTGCACACAGAGCACTGCCAGTGTCACTCAGAGCTTCTTGGCACCACATGGGCTCCTGCTGTGGGTAACTTGCAATGGGCCTTTCACCTCCCTGAAATCTGGGGGGAAAGAACACAGAGAACAGGTTTTTTGTCATTAAAAAGGGAGGAAGTACAAGCTGCTAATTTGAGACAAAGGAAACAAACAAATTGATCCCATCTAAACTATCATAGAAGGCTAATGCTGAAGGACACACAAGCACAATCAGAAGGTTAAAGCTAGTCATGCCAGAGGCCTGAAAAAACCTGGAAATAGAGGCAAAAGCTAATTCATTTGATGAACTAGCAGCAGAGTTTATTTTCACTGAAAAAAAACTTGCCAGTGGCAGAACACAGACTGTCCTGCTGGCCAAAGGCAACATCATTCGGCATGAAAATAAGTTTTAGTTAGCAAAGCAGCAAAGGATCTCCAGACCTGAACTCTGGTATCACACCAGTCCCATTGCTACAGGAACAGGGGACTGGGGGACTTGTCCACGCTATGTCACAGCTGACCCCTGACTTGTACAGCCCAAGACTCTGATTCCCTCATCCTGGATATCATCCTAGATTAACTTTTCTGCTGTTTGTAGCTGCATATTTTAGGACACATATAGTTGCTACAGGCCCTGCTAGTTGGCTAATAAAACATACATATATTTTTTGAGTAAATGAAAGAGGAGGTTGGGGAGGATTTTAATCAGCCCACACAGATAAAAAGTGTACACATTTTAAAAAAAATTGGTTATAGAAACACTTTGGTCTTTATTAATGGAAATCCCATGCACTTCAGATATTCAGGATCAAAAAAACCTCTCTGGAATGTTCAGCAGTGACTTTCTGCTGTTGTATTTAACCTCCTTCACTCAGGTAATTAAGACAAGAAAATGGCATGCAATTTAGGAAGAAGAGCAAAGCAAAGAAACTTAACAGTCCACAAACAATCCAGAGGCTGGAAATAATTTAGCTGGAGTATTTTCTGGGTATACATGTTACACTGTAAGGAAATGAGACCCAGAAAAATTTTCTGCGGTCAAAAAGGAAGATTTCAGATAACAAACCTTCAGTTATAGATTTCACAGCAGATATCGATTCCTGCCTTTGCTGACTTGTCTGTTACATTTCCTCCCTGCTCAGCTTTTCAATTTTTTTATTGTATCCTTCTATGTATGGAGAAAGCTCCCAGTCATAATGTGTAAATAGCATTCCATGTCTTTCTTGGTGTATCTCTTTTTACTCCCTGCTCTCTCCTTTCTAGACGAAGGACAGACAGCTGGTGTTCCATGGCTGCTGCTCATTATACTAATCTCAATCAGTTCACAGCTCCCGTGCAGCCCTCCTGGCAGGTCATCTCTCCCTGGGCACGCAGAGAGCTCTGGGGCAAACAATATTTATTATCATATCGAAGCACCGAGCCTCGCGCAATGGAGCTAGATGTCTGACGTATCCAGATGCTGTGAGATAAACAAGGGAATCATTTGACACAGCTTTTGTCACTGCCATTAAATCATCTGAAGGGTTTTGAAGAGCTCAGCAGCACAGTTCTGCTGTTGTCATATTCTATTTTTGTTTGCACAAAGTGCTCTGCATCGCTACATCAGAGGCACAGATGTTGTCCTGCTGCTTTTGGTGGAGTCAGCTCCCACAAATCCAAGAGCAGGTATTGGCAAATTTGAGTTTTATTCACTTGTTTGTAGGCTGGGATCTTGTATGGAAGCTTAAAAATACATGCACACAGCAGAAGAAAAAGAGGCAGCCAGTGTTACGAAGGCCAGACTTTGAGCTAGGATCAGGAAACCAAATCCTGGTGGAAAGTAAAATGTTTATAAGTCTTGGCTTAAAAGGTTTCCCTTAAAGCCACCTTTGCAGCATCCTGATTTTGTGGCATGCAGCTTCAGCCTGACCTTTTCCCTTGCTTGGCTCAGTCGTGTTTGCCAAGGGAGCATTTGCCCTGCAGCCACTTGTGTTCATTATGAGCCACTCATCATCTCCTGAGCAGTGGCTGCAATCAGCTGATGGTCTGGCTAGGAGACAGTTTGCTCAGAGACAGGAGCATCCACTTGCCTTAACATTTCTCAAGAGCTCTGTCCAAGTTTCCCACAGAGTAGTGCTTCAAAGGAGACCGAGGCTCAGAGGCTCTCATCAGCCAGTTGTCTTTTTGCCTGCTGGCATCAGTGGCCAATTCACTGCTGAGCAAAGGAGCAGCTCCCCAGCTGTTCTGTATGTGTTCGGAGGGAGCAGCAGATGCTCCCACTCACCTTACTGGGAACTGAAGGCACCATCCACCACAAAAAGCTTTACAGATGTGACTTAGTCTCTCTCCAGGAAAATCTAAAGCTGTCTGGTCACACTTAGAGGAGATTCACAGCACAGTTCAGAGCATAGTGAAGTCAGACCTCATTTTTCACAATGACCCACGATTAGTCTCTAGTCATAATTCAAACTGTGAATCTCAGACATTATCCCCTCTCTATATCTTTAGCTAACTAAGGGGTTAGAGGAAAAGGGCTGCCAGTATCCAATCCGTAACACTGATATTATACTTGGAGCACCTTTTAATGAGTGCAGGGCCTTCAAAACAGCTGTCATTTAGAAATGTACAATCATCATTCAGTGCAGTGTTAAAAAACAGGCCCTTTAACCATTAGGTGCCTGTTGAAAAATGGAAAGTTTTGGTTCTGTTTGCATTTTGCTCATAAGAAGAACCACTCTGCAGAGTAATGAAATCCCTCCCATGTGCTATTGCCAAGGCTTTAAAGAACACTGCCAGGGCTGCTTATTTTTTATATTATACAACTTCTGTAACCTTATTGTAGACAAACTGAACCTTACACTGACTCTGTGCAGAGGATGACTTTGTCTCCCAGCAAAAAGCCAAATAAGCACAGAGGGCAGGAATATCTTTCTCACAACTAGGGATTCAGAACACAGGGTTGATGTGGCCGAAGGAGATGCAGAAGCAGCCACAGTATCCCTGGATGGGTGTTCCCAGTGGGATTATTTTTTATTCAAATCCCAGAATTAAGCAAGGAAGGCTTTCTGAGAGCAAAGAGGACACGAGTGGTAACTCCTCCGGCCTGAGAGTAAAACATGCGCCACTTGGCTTGAGATGGAATTTGCAGAAAGAGGACTTAGGGACACTGCTCACAGACAATGTTAGAAACAGAAAACTTTCTCATTTATCATGCCTGTGGTTGGACTTGCTCAGTCCTGTGCTGGTTGACAATTTCCAGCTCTTGTAGATTCTCTTGGTAGTGTTTGTTGGCTCCGTTCAACACCTTCTCTTTCTAGATTATTTTACCATTTTGTTCTCCTTATCTCTTCCTCTTAGATTTCCTTTTCACCCTCTCAAAAGCAGCACATTTATCATTACACGCATGTGATTTTTGCTGCCAGTGTACTCTGCTCCCTCTGTATTGGTGTTATTTACACCACCTAGTTTGGGGGCCCAGCCTTCCCAGGTGTCCTCTGCAGGGACAGGGGGAATAAAGGCACCCCACAAACGTAATTAAAACCCCTTGAGAACAGAACAGCCCCTGCATGTGCCTGTCTCTCCCAGCAGTGACTGAAGAGGGGTCTAAAGGCACCAGACCTTCACCAGGGAGCAACAGGAACAAAGCTGCTCTTTGAAGGACAACAAGAAACCAAGAGTGACCACAAGATGGGCAGATGCAGCACCCACCTGGCCAGAGCACCGTCTCCCAGGGCCTGAGCAGAGCAAGCAGGGATGGGTGATGGCAGCATGCTCATTTGATGGTGCAAACAAGTCAAGACCAGGATCGGCCCTGAAAATCCACTCAGCACGATGGGGCTGGGTGCTGGAACACCTCTAACACAGCCAAAGCCACAGGTGGGTGCACATCCTTGGGCTCACAGAGGTCCTGGGGCAGTGAGCAGAAGGTGCACATAGGGAGGCTGCAGCACAGAGCAGTGAAAGCCTACGTGGTGCTCAGGGCCACAGTAACCAAACAGCACAGTCAGAGGCTCAGAGGTAGGTCCTGTGAGTATCAGCCAGCCTCACTTGCTGTCCTGTGTGCTGCAGCAGAGCTTCCTGGGTGGATGGCACTTGTGCTGGAAGCACACAAGTGCCAGAGCCCAGGAGCATCGCCCTGCAGCTGGGGTTCATCTGGGTGCAGCTATGTGGTGGCTGTGCCTCTGCTCTGCCTCGTGTCCCCCATGTCCTCAGTCACTGCCTGCACCTGCTGCTTTGATCTCAGCCCTGCCTCGCTGCTGCAAACCTGTACGGGGTCACAGGATCACTAAGGTTGGAAAAGACCTCAAGGATCAATGAGTCCAACCTGTGACCAAACACCACTGTGTCCCCCAGCCCAGAGCACTGAGTGCCACTGAGTCCACTCATCCCTTGAACACCTCCAGGGATGGGGGTCTCCACATCCTCCCTGGGCAGCCCCTTCCAGTGTCTAACAGCCCTTTCAGTGNCTGGTGCTCCAGCCCCTTCCCCAGCTCCGTTCCCTTCTCTGGACACGCTCCAGCCCCTCAATGTCCATTTTGTAGTGAGGGGCCCAGAACTGGACACAGGATCTGAGGTGTGGCCCCAGCAGTGCCAGCACAGGGGACAGTCACTGCCCTGGCCTTGCTGCCACACCATTCCCAGCCAGATGCCATTGGCCTCTTGGCTATCTGGGCATGGCTGGCTCATGTTCAGCTGGTTGTCAAAGAGTGCCCAAAATCACTGGATTCTTGCCTGACCCAAGAACCTTGGTTATCATGCCAGGCCCTCTCTGATGTTGTTTGGATCTGTGGGTCTGTGCACTCAATGAGAGTGCTACTCCCATCTGCCTTGCCCTTGCTGCTCCCTGACACAGGGGAGAAAAAAAAAATTATTTCTGGAATTCTGGAAATACCAAGCAAAGGTAATTTCACTGGGGTTTTGTCACCCTGTCCCTGATTTTGACATCCATCTGTTCACACGGACACTCACAGAGTGCCCACACATCATCAACACATTTCCACGACGCTACACACAATAATGTCAAACAGGTCAGTGTGAGGGTAGGAGCCAGTATCCTGTTTTATGGGAAACAGAAATCCTGGAGGAGTAACTGAACTCCTGTGTGGGAGAGGTTCTCCTGCTGCTTCAGAAGGAGAATCACAGTCTAAAGATAAAACTCATTCCCTCTGCTCTTTCTTTTCAGTATTACATTTTGCTCACAAACCAAAGAACTACTTAATGGAGGATAATAACATTTCTCTTTTTTTTGCAATTCCCAGATACTTAAATTACACAATCTTAAATCACTTCATACCCAGATAGAGTGGGTATTAGAAATGAAAGGACTCAGATTCCAGTAAAGCCTTCATTAAATTTGGCCCATCTCAGTTTCCCTCTGAAATGGATAGCATAAAATTACAGAAGCTAAAAGAGCCCAGGTGATAGATTATAAAGAGAGGCATTGGCACAGATCATAAAACAGCTGAAAATAGTCCTTTTAAACCCACTGTGAGGTGACTGCCAAGACCATTGGTCACCCTTTCGTGACATTTTAAATTGGCTACTTGCATCACTTTCATTGACTTTCTTTTTGGGTGCCATTGCCCCCACTGATTCACAAATCTCATTCATTCAGGGAGTGAGGTTTGACTGCAAAAAGAGCCGCCTCAGAAACAGATTAGTCATGAGAATTTGCAGGAAATAACCACAGGAAGGAAAAACCCAATAAAAGGCGAAGGAAAACGATATTGCACACTGACTCTGGGTGTACAAAACGATGCAAATCCAGTGGAGTTGCTGTTGGCTACATGGGAGCCTTAACTCCCCTGAGACCATTAACTTTTGCATGCACATTTAAGAAGGGAAGATTTATTTTTAAACAGTTGTAATCACTGACATTTGTTCCGTTTTTATGATGAAAATGAAGAATAACAGAAAAAAGGTTCTGAATATACATGTTTTTCTATTAAAACTTGTCCCTCAAGATCTTCCATCCTGCCAACTGCTACTTTTCTAGCAATTAGTCCTAATGATTTTCCTAGTAGTAAAGGAAATCACTTCAAAATGTGTACATACAAAAACATATGTAGTTAAAATATTTATAAACAATATATTGTCATAGTTATTTAATATAATAAATATATACCAATAATATAACATGTATAAAAATATGATTGGCAAAATCTCCAGAAAGAATGTATAGAATTCTTCTCCTTGTTTTTCCTAGATTTCCCATTTCATAATACAGATATTAGACAATTATGATAAAGAGTATTAAAGTATCTGGTCAAATTCCAACAAATTTCCTTTTAATTTCTTTGGGAAATATTAAAAATCACAACTAGGACAGCAAGCAAAGAAACTTGGCATAAAGTGATGTATTTTAGCTAAAACTAAGATCAACTTCTCAGTAGAATCCAGAAATTAAAATCATGTTATCTAAATGATTAAAAACAAATAAAAACCAAAAAGGCAAAAGATAAATATGTTTCTCTTCCTTTCAGCCCAATAAGACCAGCCATGGGGTGTTCCAGGACTACACAAGGGGAAGATGAACCCAGACGTGTCTCTGCTTTTATTTTGAGCAAAACTCAGGAGAAAGTTACCTTCTCTCTGCAGAGGTGATTTTCCCAGGCTGCATTCCTGCACAGACTCTGAAACACCCAAAATATGGCTGCAAATTCAGAAGAGATTTACACAAACTTTCTTGGAAAGACCATCAGACTTTGGGACTTGCTAAGGGTGGACACTAGAATCCCAAAAATAAAACCTTCTGTGGCCAGAAAAGAGAAAGAAAAAAAAGAAATTAGGAGGAAGAAAGAGGGGAAAACAGCAGCATAGTAAGAGAAATAAAACTAGATTCCCTCCAATTTTATTAAGCCACCTGCCTTAAGGTCTCTCCTAAGGGCCAGCCTGACAAGGAGGTGTTGGGAGAATGCAGCTGGGGATTCACAATCCACATCCTTCTCCCTCAAAGCGATTTTATTTCCCTGGGACTGCCTGATGTTGGCCACCATCAGAGGCAGAAGCCTGGACTCGAGGAAGGTCGTGTCTGAATGAGTGTGGTGAATCTTGCACTCAGCCAAGTCCCTTACACACAGGCAGGAGGTGAAATAGGCCCATTTTGCATTTTCCCCTTTTCTGTTCATTGTAGCAACAGCAGTGCAGCATCATTAGAGCCTACAGGATGAGGTAAAACACTTAAACTGATAAAATCTCCAAATCCTCCCCAGTGTTAGGGTGGGAAATGAAGCCTCTTTGTGATGCTGTTCCACAGGGTGTCCTGCCAAGCTTAATGCCTCTGGTAACTCCAAGGAAAATATGAGGATTACTGACCAGGAATGACAAGTGGCATTCACAGGGCACTGCCTCCTACTCCACACACTGCCCCTTTCTAACCCACAAACACCTTGACCTTCACAAGTCTACTGGAGCTGTCCTGGTCTACAGCAGCTAAGTCCTCTTAAGTGCTATTTAAATAGCAACAAAATCCCTTTATTCACATTTTGCATTTATCCCAAGGAAAGAAATCACAGCTGATTAAAAAAAAACCAAAACCAACAAAACAACAAATACCACATGGAAATATGCTAGGAGTTTCCTCATCCTTGAAACTTGACAGTAAGCACATTTGAAACACTCGTGTTGTTGCTGGGAAGGAAAGACTGGTTTAACCAATATTTAAAGAAATGTTTCAAATCTGAACAGAATAAAGAGGGTTTGTAGCCATGGTAACTTCCACAATCATTTATTAAAAAACTATAATATCCCTGAAGAGTTGTGACACAATGCAGCAACCATGTCACATTGTGTGGGGTGATGTTATGTCTTGAAAGCCTGAATGACTTGATGCGACCTGGCATGATGCTATGGATATTTAAAATTTTTCAAGGGAAATTCCAGTTCTAGTGGTAGGTAGAAGGAAACAAATTTTCACAGGGGGTTGGAAAAGGACACAAACAAACGACAATCGTAAATAAGTCCTTAAAATTTGTGCACTTGCAGAGTAATTTCACAACATAGAAGGTGAAAGATAACAGAACATTGTGGCTGCAGAGGAAAAAGTTCTTATCCAACATGTGGCATCTCCACTGGGACTACACAACTCCTGGAGTAAGTAGGCAGTGTCTTATTTTGGTAATATAAAGACATTATTACTATAAAAACATATTACAAATTCAAATGTAACCACTGGAAAGAGATTATACTTTGGATTTTTTTTTTTACTATTTAGACAGTCACATTTGGAACTTTAGAGCATTTAACTCATTTAAAATGAGAGCATAACATCTTTGTGCCTTGACATCTTTTTTTCCTATTTTGAATGAAAATTAAGACTTGAAAATAATTTTTGAGCATATGATTGTGAAAAAAATATCCTTTCTGCCATCATTAGAGCTTCAGACAGTGGATCATACTGTTCTTTTAATGTTCAGACTTCGCACAATATGTGAGATCAGGTGATTGCCAGTTGAAAAAGTGGATAAAGCTCAGGTTTGATCTGACTCCAGTAGGAGAGGGAGAGGATTCCATGGGTTATTATACCCATGCATTGCAATGAGACATCTCTGACAGAGATGTAGTATTCCCAAAATAGCGTTTGTCACCACATCAGAGCATGCATTGGCTTGGTGCAGAACATTTTCTCTTAACTTAGTATTTTTTAAGTTGCCTGAGAAGTATCAAGGAATGTGAGATCATTTGAAGCCAGTGTACATATTAACAAAATAGTGGTGAAAACTAAAAACATTGCTGCAGCACTCTCAGAACAGCTTTCGCCCCCAAAATGGAGGTACATCAGTTTTAGGAGGACTGTTTTATAAGAGAGCTCCAAGAAACTCCCCTTGAAAACGGTCTTTCTAAGGGGAGTTTTAGTAATTTCTTTCTTAGCAAAAGTTTGACAAAATACAATTAGAAAAGCATTCTGCATGGAAGTGTCTTGCACTGGCTCTGAAAGGATAATGATGATTTATTCCTTGGAGGGGTATGACTTTGAGAGTGTGGATCTACCAAATAATGGTCAGGAAAGATCATCCACTGTAGTCCTGTTGGACTTGGTCCCAAAGGCCTGAGTTATCTCCATCATGTCCAGAGACATTATTCTCTCTGTCCCAGAGATGAGCTTCCTGCCTGTGCAATGTGTTCTCTTCATTGCAAACAACAGGCTGCAGAGCCAGAGCAGCAGGAAGTCACAATAAACCTTATTTCTCTTATCTGGACAAGTTGCCTTGTCCCAGGTACTTGTCACCAGTGTCACTTGTGAATGTTCAATGTAGCTCAACCCATATTTGTGCTCTGCACCACCACGGACTCGTGCATGACTGGCTGGAGAATGGTGAATGAACTAACGAGCCTTTTCTTTTTTCACAAACCTCAGTCACAGTGATTTCTCTCAGGATCTGTCAGAAAACGTTTAGATCACCCACTGGCAATAGGCTCTGCCTTCACTGTCTAAGCGCATGACCACTCCATAAACTAAAGGCAGATTTCCACTCAATAGACTTTAATAGCTAATATTTGCTTGGAGACCTTTTGTCTGCCCTCCACACGCAGGACCTGCTTCCTTTTGGAGATAAGTCATAAAGAGATGAACCATAACTGAGACAGAATCTGTCCATTTAAATTTCTTCTCTTCAACATGTGGAACTGTCTAGAACATACCACATGCTCACAGACCCTGACAGAGATTTGAAACCCAGAAAGATGAAGAGAGACTGTTGGCCTAGCTCAGAAGGACCTTAAAGATCATTCGTCCCAACCTCCTGCCATGGGCAAGGACACCTTTCACAACCTGGCCTTGGACACTCCCAGGGATGGGGCAGCCACAGCTTCTCTGGGCAACCTGTTCCAAGGTCTCACCACCCTCACAGGAAACAATTTCTTCCTGACATCCAATCTAACCCTGCTGTCTGTCAGTGTGAAGCCATCCCTCCTTGTCCTGTCACCCCAGGCCGCTGTCAAGAGTCACTCACCATCTTTCCTACGGGCTCCCTTCAGGTCCTGGAAGGCCACAATGAGGTCACCCCAAAGCCTTCTCGTCTCCAGGATGAACAATCCCAATTCCCTCAGCCTTTCTTCCCAGCAGAGCTGCTCCATCCCTCTGATCCCCTTGGTGTCCCTGTTCTGGCCTGGCTCCAGCAGCTCCCTGTCCTTCCTGTGCTGGGATCCCAGAGCTGGATGCAGCCCTGCAGGTGGGGCTCAGCAGAGCAGGGCAGAGGGGCACAATCCCCTCCCTTGATCCCCTAAATCCTCACCCACTGTCTACTGAACCAACTCACTCATCTGACTGCAGCGCTGTTCCACCATTTTAAAACCAATAAATGTTTATTCTACTGTATTTTGTTTGATCTGGTTTGCAACAAATAAACCAGTTAAGTTTTATGATACGCCCTTTGAGATGTTATTTTTCTTTGGAATCCAAATTTAATCTAAATCAGTCTCTGGTCCCACCAAGGACAAATATTTTAAAAGTGCTGCCAGCCATGCCTTTTAGCCTGCTGTCTCCCCTTTATAATTATTGATGTTGGCATTATACCAAGAACCCTTTTCTTGGTGTATCAATAGAGCTGTGTTTAATTTGACATTTTACTTGCTGAATAAAAAACTGGTCTCAGTCACGGCATTAGTTTTAGTGTGTGCTTTCAAGCAACAGAATCTATAATTTCTGTGCTTTAACAGCATTTTATTTCCCTGATATAATTTCGAAAATCATTCAATAATTCTCCACTAAATGATATCCAGGAGGCAGGAGGTTATTTGCAACAGAGCACATTACACTGAAAGGCCATGTCAGGTGCATGAAGGAAATCTCCTCACCCTCACTGGCTCATGAGAAGGTCCTTGAGCAGGAGAGTGCTGTCCCTGGGAAATGACACCCTCCTGACCTTTAAACATTTTGGCCTCATAGCCCTGCTGTCTTCCCTAGGGCCTGCTCCACACCAGGCTACTTCCAGATGCTGTGAAATAATGAACCCCGAGGAGAATTAGGCTTTCAGTCTTGTTCTTATCTGAATGCACACCTTAAAGTGTGGGATAAATGTCCAGTTTTGTGTCATGTCTGGTGATGCAGTCTTTCTGCCACAGCCACCTTCAGGACATTAATTATTCATTAGAAATAATAAGAAGACTGTCACTCAATAAAAACCTGTCAGGTTTCCAGGTCCCATTCATTAGCTTTTATCTTTCAAATAATATATATTCAAATTCATTTGCTAACCTATTATTCGGCAAAGGAACCACAGGTCACATTAAAGTTAATTTATGAAATCATTTAAGTGAAATCCCACACCTGCCTTTACCTTTCACTTCTGCAGAACATTAGCAGGCTGTATCACGTATCATTGCAAATGTTTTTCATTAGAGTCAGCAACAAAGGTGACTAAAGTCAAGCACAACAGCTGGATTTAAGAAAAGTAAATCTTGGTCAACTTAATTGCAAAGGCCTCGAAACTGGGCTTTGCCATCTCAACTAATTCCTGAGTCATGGTGTGTGCATCTGCATGTTAGGACCCTGCTTTGAAGGCATTTCAATGCTTCATCATATCAAATATTGAAGAAACATGATCAGTTTGGGCTGCAGCATGGCCCTACCACTGAACTAACCAATTCCTCCTGTCACCTGTCTGTATTAAAATCAGGAGGCTGGAAATGTGGAAGTGTTTCTCTAAAATAATAACTACAACTTTCCTGAAGTTCACATGATCATGTTCAGTCAACGTGTAAGGAAATATGAACAGGCTCCTGTGACCATAGAGACCTGCATGCTCTCATTATTCCTGCACACATAGTGAAAAGTCAGAAATGTCCTCAGAAAAAAAGGCTGTCAAAATACAGCAGAAAATTTGCTCTGGTTTTCCTCAGCGTAGCTTTCATATTTCCATTAAGTGGGTAGACAAGCAAGTACTGACAGTTTGCAAGTATTTGTAACTTCCCCTTCTGTTTCTACATTTGCTGAGGGAAATTTGTCACTTTCCCCCTTTTAAGATTTTTACCTCCAGCTTTGGCAAGCTTCAAGTATAGAAATAGAGTTTTTTTCCCCTTCATTCAAGGGAGTTCCAGATATATATGGGTTTTGATGCTTCTCCTTGGGTAGTGGACAGTTACTACTCATGAAAGAGGTTAGGATCATTTCTACGTTATTAGATGTGGCGTATTTATCAGCAAAGTTCCCTGCACACTATTCTTCTTGCTGATGTCCAGCCTGAACCTCTCCAGGCACAGNCTGCAGGGAGTTGGTGTGACCCAAGGCAGGGCCCTTGGCCATGTTGACCCTCAGAGCACTGGCCTGGACCCATGGATCCAGCCTGTAAATCCCAAAATAAATTTACACCTGATGATGACATTGCTGGTAGTGACCGAAAGCCTAACATGCCGAGCATTTCAGAAGCAGAAAGGTCACTACTAACCTGTCCCATATTTGAAATATCTCTGAGTTACCTTTTGGCCTCCAAACTGACACTTGATCTCCCATGGCACAGTAACATGAAATGATCTGTGGTACTTTGTGCTGCCTCACCTTAAAGAATTCTGAGAACAAATACATGACTGAGAAAGGCTCATGGGTCCTTTCAGATCCACTGCCACAGGCTCAGTGTCTCCTAGCTACACTGCTCACTAATTCTGAACAGAGAATTGAAAAAAATTTGGGAGGTAAAATTCCTCCTTTGGTGTTTCCTTAGCAAGTACAGACTGCTTGCTGTTCACAAGGCAAATACAATCCTGAGGTTCCCTAATTTATGGCCAGTTTTCTATTTCTTGATGCAAAGTTGAGTTTGCTCTCCAATTTTAAACGATTGCCAAGCCTGGAATGGGCTGCCCAGAGGGTGGTGGAGTCCCCATCCCTGGAGGTGTTCAAGAAATGACTGGATGTGGCACTCAGTGCTCTGGTTTAGCTGACAAGGTCAGAAGTTGGCCTTGATATCTTGGAGGTCTTTTCCAACCTTAATGATTCCATGATTCTGTGGTTCTGTGCAGGGGACCTTAAGGACAGTTCTTTAAAGAAGTCATGTATCAAAATGCCAAACCAAACCAACAACAAACAAATTACCAACCAAAAACCCCACCACTAACCCAAAACTCAGGAAACAAAGGAAAGTCTCACTCAGGAAAGTCTCCCTGTAGGGTCACTGGAAGTCTGATACTGTACTTGTCCATAATTAGATCAAACATTAAGTGATAATAAATATATTAGACACAAAGTAATACATAATTGACTGATTTCTTCAGATATACATTTTCTCTGAAACTTTCTCAAAAATTTCTTTAGATACCCATTTAATTCTGAAAGTCTTTCCTCTCAAGTGCACAAAAGAAGCAGAATGAGACTAAATCCCAGATGAAAATCTGCCTTCCTCACCCTAAAGTGAAGAACACTTTGGTAGTGAACCGCAGTAGAACTTGCAGCAGAGGCAACATTGCTTTGTCACAGTGCAACCCAGATGAAATTGGGAAGAGAGAAGATGGCTACAAAGAGGTTGCACAATAGAGAACGGTTAAAACAAGCTTTTAATATTCTGGAAGAGCAATAGGCAATCTGCCTGCAAACTACTTGTCCATAAAAAGAGATACAATTTTCAGTGAATCTACTTGAAGTGATTTTAGTTGAATATTCTCTCCCAGGAGAAGAATTCACCTCGCCTCAACTCCACTCCCCAGACCTTAATTTTCTGAAACATACAGGAAGATTAGTGCATAAAGGAGAGACCATCTGTTTCCTTTCATCACTAAACTAAAGATGGTTTCCTCTGTGCAGAAGATTGCAGCCCTTAAGATCTTGAGACTGAAAGTGTTTGTTACTTAAATGCAAGCAAGGCAGGAATCTAACAGGTCATTATTTCCTTTTAAAATGAGGGAGGGAAGTTGCATCATCAATCATTATCTCACATTATTTCAATCTTACCTCTTTTCTGGCTTTAACAGGCAACCTCAGGTACATGGCCAGCAGTATTCACTTTCAACCAGGATTTTGTTTTGTTTTCCTCCTAGAATACCTGGGTGACTCCAGGTTTTGAGACACATATTTAAAAGGCACACACATGAACCACTGGAAAAATCCTGTTGGAAGCAAATGTGTGTCTGGTACATACTATTAACACTATTTTATATGGTTGTAGATGACGAGCTCTTTCCTTTTCATGGGATTGGCACTGTTAGAATAGATAATTAGCACAAGCTCAGGAGCAAGTCTGCTTCTTGAGGCTTGATGTTCCCAACTCTCACACTACTTAATTTCATCTAGAGGAAATAATGGAGTTTTGCCTCCTTGGATTGGTCCATTTTTATGGCCAACATGTTTTCTAGAGACAGGAAAATCTTTTAAAGATGGGCAAGCAGAAGCTGGAGCTGTCCCTCTCATAGACTGATTTTTGCAGCTGAGGATTTGGAGGTGCCCAATGCCTAAAGTTTATTATTTAATCCATGTATCCAAGGTCCATTAAAATTTATGATGTCACTCTGGAATTCACTTCTTCAGCCCACAAAACAATGTTTCCCTTCTTATCCATAGCTATCCTAGAACCACCAAAACTGTTCTACACATTGAAACATTGCAAATTTGAAAAGCTACACCTGAGGCCTACATGTGATATAATTTTGTCTTCAAAATCCATCCAAATCAGGAGACTTGGAGGAGGAGGGAACGATATGACTCCATATGGGCCAAAAAGGTCCACTTACAGCGATCTGATTCCAGGCTAAAGTCTCAGAGGAAAATAAGTAGAACCATCTCACATTCCAGCTATTGCTACTGGGTACCCATTTTACAAAGTGAATTTGGCAATTATTTATAATAATAAAAGCCTCAAAAATAGCCCAAAAACAGACTATCAGAGAGATATCAGCCCAGCTGTATGCTTAGTCTGATTGCAGGTTCCTTTCTCTACACTCAGCTGGACACTCTGAGAATGATGACAACCTCTGTGATTCCAACTCTCCTGTGTGCTTTATACCTATCTCACTGAGGAATAAAAACACTACAGGTGAGTCATTCCAGATTTCCTATCATGATGTTATCTATCATGCCTCTTCCTAATAATTTTTTTTATATCCCATACCTGTGCAGATTCTTTCAGTGGCATCAGTGGACTCTCAGAGAGCAGAGGACAATGTCTCTTATCCTCTTGTTTTTGTCTGCCTTTCTCATTGTATCCCCACAGTTTGCACCCTTACCTATTTATGTCCTGTACCCATTAGAGTCTGTATTCCCTCCTTCCACTTTCAGATTAATAATACTTTAACTATTTATCTCCCAGGATTATACAGTACCTTCCTTCTCCAGCCCACGGCTGCCCTCATGGTGGGAATTTCACCCTCACAGAGGAAACCAAATAAAAAAGCAGGCATGTTGCCTTTGCCAAGAGCCACTTCTGCAGAGACCGTTTGGAGAGCCCTGCTGTCCCACAGAACTTAAATTGGGACCTTTCAGCAGCTCGTGATTTTACTTGAAAGAGAAGGAAAAAAAAAACAACAACCCAGAGCTGTTGAGAGAAGTTTCCCAAGTGAAACTCAAATCTCAGAAGGCAAGGAAAGGAGGTTCTTTTTTAAAACATAAACTGCTATAAACTATAGCACTATAAACTGCTGCTCTGGAATTGGGATAAATTTAGTATGGATTCATCACTGAGAAGTAACTCCTTCTGGTATGTGAGCTATCTGTGATCTTCTGAAGCTGTCTTCACTGGACTCTACAGAGGGATAAACAAGCTGGCAAATCTCACTGCATACATGCTCTTGCACGGGAAAATCCAGTTTAATCCCTGGAATTTCAGCTTTCCCTGTTCTGTTCTTAGCCAGGCAGCTGCTTTTAGGAAAATCTTTATCTTCAAGCAAGACAAGGAGCAAACAGTATGGACTGCATGTGATTAGAAGCAAAATTTCTACTACAAACCGTCTACTTTGAGCTGTTTCAAACACCTGATTTCTGCTAGAGTGTTGTGAGAGCAAAAGACAGGAGACAAGACAGAAAGGAATCAGAAATTAGAGGGCTAATTAGAGATCTAATAATAACTTTTTTTTTTGGTCACTAATTCTTCTAGAAGTTATTTCATGATTTTCGAGTTTGAAGACCCCATACAGGACAAAACACATCTCCTTTGGGAGATCAACTCAGTGAGCCAAGAACTTTACATTTACAATATTTGTTTTCCATCTTTCAGTGCTCTGCTGGCTGTCAAAGCAATGCACATTTCATGGAGCATGAAGAGAATCACTGGAGAGAAAGGGCAAAGAGCCACTGAGGTCACTGATCCCACAGCTGATGTGAGGGCAGATTTTGGGGTTGTCAGGTCAAGTTTTCTTCATGTGGTGAGTGGTTCAATCTCTTCGGCCTGGAATCTTCTCCCACCTGATGTGAACTGAGTGGACTTAATCTGTAGACCGGCACTTAAACTTCTCTAAGTGTGACAAATGAAGAAAAATGTCCTTAGTTTTCCACTTTGATTAAGTGCAAGTTTGTGGTCTTTCACACTCATCTTGCAGTTGCATATCATCAGATAAGTGTTAGGGTGGAGAACAGTCTAAATTTAAATCATGTGTGGGAAAAAAAAAAAGAAATTGTTGGGCCACCTTAAGCACCAGACATTAGTAGGGAACCATGATCATTCAATCTAAGTTTCATAGCCAGAGATGGAAAGATTAATTTCCTAAACCTCTGAGCAAATAAAGAACAATCCACAGAGACAGAGAAACTTCATGGGATACAATAATCTGGCAAAGTACTNAAGCTTTTTCTTCTATTTTAAGAAGAAAGGATAAGTAGTTATAACCAAGAGGAAAAAAAACATATTTTGAAGTACATTAAGAAGTGTGAGGGCAGAACATCTTACCAAATTTATCAAAGCTCAGAGACTAAGTTTTTGGGAAAGCTGGAGGTTTGGAAGGTGGGAGAGCCTGCATAAAACATGTTCATTATCAGAGCTCTGCCCTGGTGCCAGGCTGTTTTAACCTTAAGCTACCAAAGGGAATGAGATGCAATCATATCATTTTATCTTAATTTATGTGTACCAAAGGCATTTCTGTGCCTTATTTTGTGACTAAGAAAACTCCTCTGACTTGTTACAGCTCCAAATAACATGAGATCCAAACTAGATCGATGCTACTGAAAGAAAATTGTATTATTTCCCTGAGTTATGTTCCGTGGTATCTGAGATATCAAAATACAATTTCAAGTACTAATAAAAACCTTAATCTCTGTTAAGCTTTTCTGGCAACAGAGAAACAAACACAAGGCCTGTAGCACCAGGCTGAAGCACAACAGAGCTGTTACCTCAGTAGGGCTGGTATTTTTAAAATCCTATTCATTATTCTTAACTGTCTCACAAGTATCAGCTGCTCCATACTTTTCTTCCTTGTATGATTGAATTGACAAACACACTTTGAGGTATGGACTCTAATTTCGGGTATATCTGCAAAGGAATGATGTCATTTCCAGAATGGGGATCAGAAATACGAAACTACTCTCCTCACAGATTATTCTTCACATTCTCACATCACTCTTCCAGCACAGGGCTGGGTTTAGTTCAGGGCCTGTTTTTCCACAGCTTCAAATGGATTGCTGGAGGTGTTTTGGGAGTACAAGGACAGAGACAAGCTCACAAACAGGCTGATGGGGATCCTCGATGGGAGCCACAGAAAGCTGACCACACACATCAGAACAGATCATCCTCCACACTAGTGCTAAGAATGGGACCACACTCCCGGTACTACAAGTGATTTCAGCATTTATTAAAAAGAAAGGCCTATAGCAAGGGGGCCCGCGGTTCGAGCAGGAGCGTTTCCATCGAGGATGCTGCAGCGCCGGGACTGGGTTTTCTTTCTTGAGCAGCGATGTTCCCGATGTTCCAGGTGGAGCGGCACAGATTCAGATGCCCCTTTTTATACTGTTTTTTGTTCCTTTGGATTGGTTTCTGTTGGGATCCTTCATGTGCATGAAGGTTTATGGCGCTTGATTGGCCCTTACTGTTCTCTCCAGGCTGGCTCTTTTTGCTGCGGGGGTGGTGCACTTTACTTAAGGTGTGATACGGTACGTGGAGTACCGTATTTCTTATAACTACCTTTTTAACCCCTTTTACAATATAATAACCAAACTTTTTAACAGTACATGCTTAACAATTATCAACTATTTTACAACAGTTTCTAACCTGTTTTTGACACTAGGGTAAATCCACACTTTATTTACACTCAGTTTCTGTCTTGATCACCAATGTGGTTTTCTCAGCCTTTAACTCCCTGGAAAATGGGAAGTGTCTAATGGATTTTGAGTAAAAATGGAAGTAGTGGAAAAAATTAGAAGAATGTTCTGCTGGATAACATGGTTTAGGTAACTAGAAACATCTCATCCAGAGCAGTAAAGCTTTGTTTCACCTTCTTACCTGTTTTCTATGACACTTACTACAAATAATATTATTCAGAGGTAGCCATAATTTCCTATATATTTTATTCATGGCACTCTGTGTCATTTCAGCTAGGACAAAAATTGCTGACTTATAAAATATTTCAGTTTTAGCTTTTGAAATTTTCAGTTATTTTCATTAAGTACTTTTACTTCTAAGTTTTGGACAAAATATTAGGGGGAAAAATAGAAAAAAGAGAAATAGAAAAAATATAAATTCTTCCTTCTCAAATTTTTTAAAGTTTTGGAACAAGTGACCATCTATAAACTACTCTTATGCATCAAACTATATCAGGAGAAAGCCAAAAGTCTTTCTGAAAACAGTTTGTGTTTTAAGTCACACACACTGTGGTGTGCCTCACAATCAAAAATTTATGTTGGAACAGAGCTGAGGTCTTTACATTATTTCTAGACTCTTTTTAAAAGTGGTTACACTAATGTGACCACTAATGTGGCCCTTGAGTGAAGCTGATTTATTTACATTTCTTTCAGAAATGTCAAAAAAACTGCTTTCAATGCCATGGCTACCTGAGACAAAAGATGGATGGAAATTTCCTGTACCTCCTGCAGCTTTTTCACTGGAGATATTACCATCAGAATCCCTTTTAGAGATATTACCATAGCTTTAGTCAGGCCTTTTACTGAAAGGAAAAGGCTGATGAAATCACTTCACCCCATGAAAGAAAGATAACGCTGTGCTGGCATCAACCTGTTAAAATTCACTGGGATCAGTGGCCATGGAATCAATTTGCCATGGAATCCTAGTCGGTGCAGGTTTTCCTCCTTTCCCCTTCACTTGCATGTTCTTGTTCTGTGACTAACAGAGACACATTTCCAGCACAAAGCAGACAGGGTAACAGTGAAGAAGCAGAAATGGGGGGTGATTTTCACTTCACCCCATCCTCATATCTTGGGAGGTTCAAGCTGGTCACCAAGGGATGTTCTCACTTGCTGGACTTGAGTACTCTCTTCGGGAGATTCATTTCACTGAATTTTTGGAGCTTTGGGGTTTGTTATTTTTCCAGAGTCATTCCCTATTACTTTCTTCCCCGCTGTACAACCTCCTTTCCCCAAGCCTTTCATATCTTCCTTATAAGGCTGTTAGCAGCCTATTCCTTTAGGAATTTGGTACATTTATTTGCTAAGATGGATCTTTGGGGCTCACTCCTACACAGAGAAAGGGAGGTTGTGTAGCCTGAAAACAACTTCCATTTAATCAAAGCACCTTCCTCAGAATGGACTCCCTGTGTCCAAGGGGAGAACAAGAGAATATTCTTACCTGATTTTCACATGATTCACCTGCTTATCAGCTATTCCATCTTCTTGACCTGGAGCCATGGCAAAAGAATTTATTATTATTCCATGTCCCATCCATTCTCTTACACGTGTTTCTGCTTTTCCTCGGACTATACCTCTCCAGAGGATGACTCTCCTTCATGCCTATCCTCAAACTATGGGTACCATGAAAAAGAGGAACATTTTTTCCACCACAAAACCACTTGTAAAGACCCTTCTAGGCCTGAGTTTCTTTTTTTTTTTTTGAGGGTGGGTCAGGAGATACTTAGCTAGATTTTATTCTTAGAACCTTCTTATGTTGTGAATAAAGTAAGTTGCAAGGAGAAATTTTTATTCTGATTCATACCAGTGCAAACACAGAGAACAGCAAAGCTCACTATGGAGTTGTTAAGTACTCCTCTCAGGGAAGGGAAGTTTTACCAGCAATTCATATGGACAGAGCCAGGGAAGTCAGAGTTTTAGCTGTCACATTTACTCAGCTGCACTAGTCTGGATAGCCAGTTTTAAAAACTGCAATTAACTGTTGCCTGTCCCTTTCCTTTTCCCATCAGCTCTTGCTCATATTCCTCACAGAAAACCTGTTAGATGATCAAAGGTAAGTGATAAAAGCTGCCTTTCTGCACTGCATTTTGGTGTATCAAAGTGCTTTAAATAAACATTATTAAAAAAAAAAAGAAAAAAGAAAATGAAATTACTTTATATTAGAGTATGTTCTTCCAGAATCTCAAACCTTGCCTAGCAAAACCCCACTTTAAGTGAAGAAAAGTTGGGACAGCTATGCACTCTTGGACTCATTCTCTTCATAGTTAATTGTACTTTGAAGGTTTTCAGTATGGGCTTTATTTGTGGCAATTTCCAAATGAGGCTGAGCAAGGAGTGCCAGTTTGGCAAAACAGGGTGGAAAAACCTACTGAGGAAAACATGTCCCTCACATTTAAAGATCTTTACTTTTCCCTCTATGTGTGCCTAACAAATATGTGCTGGGAGCAGCCTGTTTTTTTGTCACACTAATGAAGCACAAAAAGAATGGAAAAATCAAGGAAAGCCAAAGCAACCCAGAAATTCCCCTGGGTGTGGTGCTGAGACTGGGTATTCTCCACCTCTCCACCTGCATAGCCAGGCAGTGCCAGTGGGGCCCAGGGATGCAGGATAGAGGATGGAGAATGGCATTGGGAAGGCTCTGAAAGGAGAATTTTGTTCTCTAGTGCATCATTCTCATAGCATCAGAGCAAAGTGTACCTGAGCAAAGGTAGCAATTTCTGTAACCAGATAGGAAAGGGTTTGCTCTTACACCCTATTTGCCTGTCAGCCTGAGCTATGCAGGGTCAATGAGAGAAAGAGTTGAAAGAAACTTGCCCAGAGATGTTCTGTGGCTGCCCCATTCCTGGAAATGTCCAAGGCCAGGTTAGATGGAGCTCTGAGCAACCTAGTGGAAAGTGTCCCCCATGGCTGAGAGTTGGAACTGGATTGGCTTTAAGGTCCCTTCCAACCAAAGCCATCCCATGATTCTGTGAAACTCGTGGAATACCAGGGTATGGAATTCTAGCAGTCAGGTGGTTTTATGCAAATTCTTCACTGACAGATGGGATTTCTTTTCCCCCTCAGTCTTGTTTGTGACTCTCTGCTGAGGTGCTCACACGGGTATCTTGGCTTCAGACTGTTGCAGTGAGTTGTCCTGTTTAAGCCAATCCAAATGATTGGTTATCCTCCAGAGAGGTTTGTAACCTCCACGCAGCTGAGCGATGATAGCTGTGTTCCATTTATAAAATAGTCCTTTAGCAACACAAAAACTGCACCGAGGCTGCTGCTGCCCCTTCAGTCTCGAAAGGCTGCTCTGCTCATTCCTCATTCTCTGACACTTCTCCTTCCTGGAGCATTAGAATCCCTGTTCAGATGTCCTGGAGGCAGAGAAAGGAGCACTCTGCTGTGCTTCCTGAGCAAGAAGGGAAGCCATCACTCACACCTCATTAGCTACTGGAGCACACAGCTGTTCCCAGCTTCCACACTGGCATCCATCTCACCGATGGGCAGGAATGGGCCAGACCCCAGAGTGAGCAGAGGAAAATTAATTAGTGCCTTCTACCCCATCTTCTTCCCAAAAGCTGCTTTGAGCTTTGCTCTTTAAGGACAGAAACTACTGGCCCTTGACTCAGCCAGGACTCAGCATGGTTCAATAGCGTCACAGAATGGTTTGGGTTGGAAGGGACCTTAAAGACCACCTCATTCCAACGCCCTGCCATGGACAGGGACACCTTCCACCAGACCAGGTTGCTCAAGATACTTATTCCTTCCTTCCTCTGGTTGGCAGAGAGGGGATTAGGGGACACTCTCCCTAGATGATCCCTCAGCAGCAGCACTGATCCTGGCACTGCCAAAGAGACAGATTTTGGACAGTCACATGCAAAAAAGCTCCACCCAGCCACATTCCCCCCAGCACATTAACTTAGCCTGGCTCCAAACACCAGGTTCAACGCTGGCCTGAAAGGCACTTTTAAACCCAGAAGCACACGAGCACAGAGCTCCTCTGCCCTGGCTTTGTGCATGAGGCAGGTTCAGGGCCTGGGTGAAAGCCTGTACTCCACCCGAAATTGAAGCAGGATGCTCACGGCAGCACTGGACCTGTTATTCTCTGCCTCTAGGAAGATCACCCTGACCCTGTCTAGCATCAGTTTTCTTCCTTTGCCTTCTGCAAATTACATAAGTGGGGAGCCCCTTGGAGGCAGAAAAGAGGGGCTGTGGTGGCAGCTGCTGCTCCCTAGGAGGGAAGGAAAAGGGAGCAGTGAGTGGAAAGGGACTGTCACAACCAGAGTGGCTTTGCTGCAAGTAAAGGCTCTCCAGCTGGGGCTGCGTGGGAGGGAGCAGAGATTCTGCCAGCAAGCAGAAAGGTGGAGGATTTTTCATGATGTGGTTATGTTGGTTTTTTTTTTAACACAAGCTAGTTTTATTTCTCCTGTGGCCCCTTCCTCATGCAGCGCTCTCGAAGGTAAGAGTTCACAGCTCTTGAGACAGACTGGGCAGACAGGGCTTGTATCAACAACCTCGAGCATTTTAAACCGACAGCAAAGAATCCAACCAAAAGTATCCTCTCTCTATCACCAAAAAACCATTTTTGATCATTATCAGATTTCTCATCTTATGACAACTCTCATGTTCTATCCACAGAGCCAAGGGTGTGTGGGTCCGCGCATGAGAGACAGCAAAATGACAGCTGAGATGCTATGAAAGTTGTCAAAATCCAACATGATTTCAAAATGATGTTTTGGGGGGGAAGAATAATAAAAATACCCCAAACAAATTGAACTCTTTGTGCTTCTTTCCCACCCTCAATTTGTCTGCACTCTGAACAGGGTGAGAGGAGCTCTCTCAGAGCACATCACTGATATTTTCTGCCTGCATCTGCTGTACCCAGGCAAAAACTGCTCCCAACCCTGCCCCAGCCTCACATCTCCCAGTGCAGTTAATGTGCTGAGGCACTGTTTTGCCCTAGTAATCTTGTTTACACGTTTCCTCTGCATTTTATTTTCTGCATGCCTGTGCTGTAATCTCATTTGCCAGCCTGAAAGGTAAAAACAAAACAGTACGAGCTACCAAAAACAAAAAAGAAAAGGCAGGAGGCTGACAGGAATGCCCCTGCTCACCTCACGTAGGCAGGAATGTGCTTTTCCACCGCTGCCACGTGAGGAATGGCACCTCTATGCTCAGTGTTCCCCGGTCCTTCCTGCCTGAACTCCCGAGTGGGCAGCACAAAGCGCAGGGATTTGCGGGCAGTTAATTCAGATAATTGTATTTTCCTGCCGCCCGTGGAACGGAAACGCCGGAGCTCCGGGGGCAGAGGATTCCACGTGCGCTCGCCTGCCGTATGTAGTGCACCGAATGCCTGCAGCTGCCCTCCCCTAGTCCCATCTGTTGGAGATTGATGTTGATTTTGCTCATCTTGCCTCCTGAAAAGCCAGCAATAATAATGAATGAACTCGGCGCCCAGCAGTGTTGGCAGCCGAATCCGGCTGAAGGCAGGCACACGCTCTGCAAGGCTCCTTTGCTGCAAACACGCTCACAGGGGGATGGAACTGGATCCTGGGATTAAGAATCCCGTCCTAGACAGGTCTTTGCACCACCTTCACCTTGGTGGATTTCAGTCCATCACTATTCTTATCATTAGGAGGTTTCTGTTGTGTTTACCTTGGACCTTTTTTCCTGTAACTACAGGTACAAAGTTCAAGCACAGTTAGGTGCTGGTTAAGGACAGTCAACTTCTAAGCAAAATCCTGTTTTCAGGTTAAAGATATTTTCATCTAAATTTAATCTTTTATTGCAAATTAAAAGCTGATAAATAGAATCAAAATTATTTGATTAGCCTAGCCTGAAACTCAAGCTTATTAAACCATGAACTTGCTTCCTATGCTCTAATAATGACAAGGAGAAGCTGGAAAGAAATTAATGAATATGCTTTTGGCAAAACAGCAGCAGTAGCTCACCTAAATGAAAGAAGATGCCCTATTAATAGAAACCTTAATTATAAGCCAGCCCTAGCTGCTTGTTTACAGGAACATATCTTGTTTCTGATTGGAGATGTCTAGATGTGTATACTATGCCTCCAGGATGTAAGAGGAATCAGGAGCTGTCATTTTGGGGTACATGAGAAAATAGAGCTCCACTCAGTTCAGTGATGGACGTGTAGGTAAGTCAGACAAGCCACCTGTCCCCATCACCACTGTCAGCACTCAGAATTCTCAGGCTTCTCCCTGGAGATTCTATTGCCCGTTCCCTGTGGTAAATAGCCCACAGCTTGAGTTGGTTCAGCCTTCGTTCTATTTCAGTGGGGCATTTTGCAATTTATATGATTTAAAATCCTGAACAGAGGCTCGGCATACAGCATTAAACAGACAAGGACGGGAAATGTCCTTCTCTCTTTGCTTTGTAAACAGCTGTGTTTGATGGAGTCTTACTTGCAGCAAGGACATGTTCCCAACACACTGAAAGTGATAGAAAATTTCCCACTGACTTCACTAAACCTTTGAGACCCAAAGGAATATTATAGCAATAAAAAGCCAGCATTGTACAATGGCCTCGAGTTTCTCCTGGCAGTGAATGTCTTTTCCAAAGAAAAAGCCAAAAAAAGCTGAATCTCCCCAAAGCAGGAGAGGCATTGAATGGTTTCATGCCCTTGCTCTGAGGGACTTTAATGTCCACAAATGCTCAGAGCACTCAGAATTTTGATAAGTTCACTCTAAGATCAAAGCCTGTTTCCAGAGACTCAGAAATCTCCTCATTAAAGCCTCAGTCATGCATCCATTTGTGCATCTGTTCACGTCAGTCAGGACTATGCCTCAGCATGGAACTGAACACCTCACTGGATCTATCCAGCAAAAGAAAATAAAGGGAGTTGGAAGGAATGGGAAAATCCATATGACAAGGATGAAGTCCTCCAGTTAAAGTCCTAAGGCTTGCATCAGCCCACAGATCTCTCAGGTCATGGTACTCTTTTCCTTAGTAGAGAGGGTTACAAAAAAACCCAACCAAATTCCTTTAAAAAGTTTGTGATTCACAGAAACAAGTTGCATTTAAATGCAGGTAAACTCTGAGGTGTTCAGTGAGCAAAAACCAGAAGAGCTCCACTAATGTCAAGGAAACAAGGCTGGTTCATGCCAGCTGAGAATCTGCCTAAAGGACCTTCACAAGGCAGGGCCAGGTCCTACAGCATCCAGCTCCAAGAGCTGCACAGGGAAGTACTGTCCTCACACAAACTCCTGGTGAAATGGGTGACATGCCACTGATTCATGTAATATCAGTTCTAAATTTAGCCATGGATAAGAACTGAAATAAAGAACATAAACCTTTATGGAGCAGGAAAACCTACCTTTCAAGTCCAAACAGACTTATGAAGAATTATTCCTGAGCTGAGCTTACCACTTGCTGGTAATTTTTTCACTGTCTCAAATTGCACATTATAAGAATTTCAGACTGTGACAGACAGATATAGATACAGATATGGATCTAGAAATAGATATAAATAGAGATTAACACATTTTAAATTATCAGTCATTATTATTCAGAAACTGTTATCACTGTCATGCACACATGATATGGTTCTGAAGAATGGGGACATTATTTTATTTAGTTATAGATGGAGAAAAGGCATAAAGAATACAGGTAATGCACATATTTGAAATAGCAATATAAACATAAACAGAAAAATGTTCAAGTCAAAACCACATGAAAAATTAGACTAATCTTCAGATGCATTCTAGACATGTATGTACAGCATTTTTATGGTAAAAGTAGAAATACAAACTCCAGAGATGCAGCACATCTCAAGAATACAAAATAAATAAACAAAGACGAGTGCCAATAAAAGAAAGAGAACTAACACTTGAATCTTCTTCCAGAATGATGAGAAAGTTTGATATGTAAGAACCACGGGAGAAGATGCCCAATCTATGACAAGAGCTCAATTTATTTCCAAACAAAAGCTCAAATAAAGTCTTGTGCCTGGGAGTGAGCCCCAAAGGATTTAAACTTTTTTCACTCCTGTTGTGAAGCTGAACAATTCTTCTGTGAGAGAAACCTTGGAGCAGACCAGTGTTTCAGCAATCCCAGTGAAGGAATCCAATTCTGGGGATGATGGGGACATCACAGTTATTTATCCAGAAGGAAGTTTTTTAGCAGCTTCCAACCCAAGATGACCTGAGAACAAGGAATAGGCTGGTTTGGTTTCAGACTCTGCAGCAGTGTCTTCCTAATGGTCAGTGTCTGCAGGAGGAAGGCAATCAGGAGAGTGTCATGCAAAAAGCTGCAGTAATTAAGGAGGAAAAACCATTAGGCTCCATACTGGACACAAAATTATGGCTTAGAACAAAGTGGAAGGTGTCTTTTCCCATGGCAGGGGGTTGGAACTAGAGGATCTTTAAGGTCCTTTCCAACCCAGGCCATTCTATGATTCTCTGATTCTCTGAAAGATTCACCATTATTTCACTTCCCTTTCAAGAGTGTTACAATTAATTGAGTGACGCTGAGCACCATCCGGTTTTCCTGCTGGAAGTTTCTCCCTCATCAATTTGTTTGCATAACTAAACATCCTAGAGAAAAAAAAACAGCCCTGTTTCCACTCCCACAATCCTTGCAAATTAGATTTTTATGGTAGATTTTTCCTCTCCAGAAAAATAGGTCAGTTCCCCTGCAGTAATGGACACAATCTGAGGCCCACGTTTCTGCTTGGAATGAGCACACATGGAATCCAAGTGCCCCTTGGAGCTGGGCATCTGCACATGCCACCCTCTTCTTCAACTAATCAAGTGACTATTTGCAGATTTCCCCTGCCTTCAGAGCTGAAGTGAGGCCTAAATACTTAAGCCTTTTTCTACTTCCAATCTCCCTCTCTGAAAATATGGACCATAAATATCCTCTCCCAGGAGATTAGTCCTGGAACTTTATTGGGCTTAAAGTTACGTTCAAACAATGTCCTAATAAAAACAAATAGTAAATAAAGTGCGTTCCAAGGACATCAAATCATGATTACAATGACTTCCATTTTTGTAGAACCTCCAAAATAAGTCTTTCTTTCTTTACGCATTGGAAAATAAAAAAGACTTGGTATACGGGAATAAGTTAAATAGATGGAGATATAAAAGTAAAAAACAACAGGAGATTGCTTAAGAAGAATATTTAAAACCAGAAAAGTTATTCCCAAGTAGCTTCCCAGGCAGCTTCTGTAAGACAAAACAGAAAAGTAAGAAGCAGAAAAAAAGGGATTTTTCAGCTCCGTGGGATGAAAGAAGTTGGTTTCAATGCGGTCTGAAAGGGAGCGAGGAGTACTGTGACCATAATTGCACACCTGAACCACTTGATTTTACACACACACACACACACATCCCTCCCTTAAATCCATCACAATTGAACAGTGCCTTCTTTCAGCGTGTGTGTAAACGCTCCACTTCATAAAGCAGCTCTGAAAGGGCAAAGGGAAGAGAGACCTCTACAAATATTGGTCATCCTCCCTGTGATGGGGAGGGATGGGGAGCATGGGGACCACACAGCCACCTCCCTTCCTGTCTCAGAAGGCTGTTCCCCAGTTTTGGTAAAGTTTTACACAGTCTTGAAGGTGAACTTAAGCCCAAAGGCGACTTACATGAAAAAAAAAAAAAGAAACAACAAAAAAAAAACCAGCAAAGTGAAATCCTTTGGAAAGGTTTAGAAGTGAATCTGTGTAAAATGAAATAAACAGTTCTCCCCACTCTGAAATACCAAAGGCAGTTTTTGTCAGAAGAGCTCCCCACGTGTTAATCTGCAGTGAAGCCTCAGTGCCAGAGCTGGCACCCTTTGAAGTTAAAGGAAAAGCTCCTGCTGTCTTTACGGTGCCCAGATTCCTGGCTGGATTGAAAAATACCAGAGTAAGAGGTTTCCTAAGCTCCCAAGAGCTTTCTGAAGATCACTGCCCAGTGATTAGAGGAGATGCCAAAGGGACTGGGTTAGAAACCCCACAGTGGCTAAGCTGGAAATGCTCCCTAGAAGGGATCCTGATTTTGTTGTGAGTGATCTCAGAACAAGGCTTATCAAATCTGATGACAGATTTGAGTAGAAAAAGAGAGATTCACATCTCAAAATAAAATACTTGGTGGGTTTTTTTTTAAATTTTATTTTACCAATTCCACTTTTCCTATCTTTTTTCCCCTACTGATTTATGTTAGCTAGAATCAAACTTGAGTGTTATGTGGGTTTTTCATGGTATTTTCATACTTTTCTCCTTTCTTTTCTCCTTTTGAAGGAAAAAGGAGAGGAAAAAAAAAGGTTGGGAAATGAAAGGGATTTCACTCATTTAAATTTTGAATAAATAGATTTTTTTTCAGCTGATGTCAAATTAACTGAAATTGACATTTAATGAACTGAAATTTACATTTTCAGGTAAACATGAAAAATACGAATGTAGCATTTTGACACTCTTTGATTACGTATTTTCTACAGCAGGAATGTCGTGATTAAGAATTTTCAGCAACTTGAGGGCATGAGTATTAGGAGTCCCTGCAATCTGGCATCCTGAGCCATAATCTTTCTGAGTAGCAGGGAGGGATCTGTTTTGAGCAGCAGAGCATCTACACTACAGCAGAGTGCTGCCTGTAATACAAGCGAGGATAACACAGGGCAGGAGATTAATATTCTGCATCACACTGGGCTCCGTTATTTTTATCCTGCTGTTTCCTTCACTCACCATCTCATGACTCACACTCTCCACACTGGAATTTCTGCCTCGGTCTCGTGGCTCACTGGTGTGTTAGGGAAGCTGTGGAGAGCTGTCTAGAGAACACCACTCCTGCTTGAGCTCCAGGTCGCTCTGGAAAACACAGAGAGGCAGCAGAATTTACTGGTTTATCACACACCTGCTCTGGCTGTTGCAAACTGTCTTCAGCACTTGTGAGGGTTGCAGTTCTTCCTTGTTTTTACAGCCTTAGTGACAAGTCTGGTTGCAAGTCCCAGCTCCAGACAATCTCATGGAAAGCTGGCACAGCACCAGCCTTTAGTAAAAGTACAGGGTTCAGCCTGTCAGGGGGGAAAGTGCTCTTGAGAGACAGGTGTATGTAATTCAAGATGAGTAAAAGAGCTCCTCCCCACACATTTCTTGGTTATCACCTCAGGGATATGGTCCTCGGCGCCACACTAGGCAGACTATCCAGGGTTGATGCTTCCTGAGGCCAAACCACAGTTCCCTGATGTGGGATGGGAAGGCCAGGTCACAGGAGGAATTAGATGTTGAAATCCTTACTAATCGCACATATAGCTACGGTGATCCCAAATGCAGAACATCAAAACCCCAGTACAGTCTGCTGCTGTAGAATCCTGCACTCACACTTCCCAGTGGATTCAGTTCCCCACGTGCCTGGACTCTGGCTTCTCTTTAAATCCAGAAGTAACATGGAGTTTGCCAGTTAGGAACCTAAATTCTACCTCTTCCCAGAAATGAGGCTGATCAGAGGAAGCATGATTATTTTCTCTCACCTCCTCACGGAGTGGTAACAACCCCTGCTCAAGAATCCCAATTCCCTCCTTTCCCTCTGTCTGAACTTCCATCTCCATCTTCCTGAGGGCATTTCCAAGCCAGTCAGAAGCCAAGCGCACAGAAGGTTTGCTCTTTATGTGAACAAGCAAATATTCTCTAGGCTAGAGGGAGTACTTCAAACAGCAATTGGACACCAAATCACCTTTCAAAAAAAATATTCATACCAGAAAATAACAGATAAATCTCACTCTTAGATGTGTCCTCCTCTTTTGCCCTGCCACTTTCAAAAATTAACTTCATTGAAAGAAGAAGCCTTTTCCACAGAATAATTACAAAAAAAAAAGGCCGTTTATCTGGGGAAAGGGGAATAAAATCCTAACTCAGCTGTGAGAATTCTACTCACAGAATCACAGAACCATGGAATCACAAGGTTAGAAGAGACCTCCAAGATCGAGTCCACCACCTTCCCTAACACCTCAACTAAACCATGGTACCGAGTGCCACATCCAGTCTTTTTTTAAACACGTCCAGGGATGGTGATTCCACCACCTCCCTGGGCAGGCCATTCCAGTACTTTATAATTCTTTCTGTGAAAAGCTTTTTCCTAATATCCAACCTCTATTTCCCTTGACGCAGCTTGAGACTGTGTCCTCTCATTCTGTCAGTTGCTGCCTGGAGAAAGAGACCAACCCCCACCTGACTACAACCACCTTCCAGGTAGCTGTAGAGAGTGATGAGGTCACCTCTGAGTCTCCTTTTCTCCAGCCTAAACACCCCCAGCTCCCTCAGTCGTTCCTCACAGGGCTTGTGTTCCAAGCCCCTCACCAGCCTTGTTGCCTCCTCTGGACGTGCTCAAGCATCTCAATGTCCTTCCCAAACTGAGGGGCCAGAACTGGACACAGCACTCCAGGTGAGGCCTCACCAGTGCCAAGTACAGGGGAAGAATGACCTCCCTGGTCCTGCTGGCCACACCATTCCTGATACAGGCCAGGATACTCAGTAGCAAGATTCCCTTCACACAGGTACTGAAGCAATGGGCTCTCCAGAACCTTAGAGTGTATCTAGCCAAAGTAATGCCCTTTTTTGCTGAGAAGGTAGCTAGATGTCAGCTTGGTTCTGGAGTCAGCTTGGTCTGGAGTCAGTTTAGCAGAAGGATCACTTGTGATCCATTGTGTTATTCCAGCTTTCCCAGGAAAACATAGCAAAGGATGTCAAATAGCCCTTTCTCACAAGCTTTTAGATCCCCTGGCCTCCTGCTTTTTCTTTTCGCTCCCATCTGGCTCTCCAGGTAACACTGGAAAACATAAAACGTGTTTTATTTCTGTGGATGTTTTGTTCTCCGGATTTGTCCTGGGGCAAACTTCCTACCCCCTCACATCAACTCAAGTCCTTCACATGGACTGCTGCTGATGACTCAGAACAGTCAATGAGCCTTTTGTTGGTGACACAGCCTCATCCAGCAGAGACTTTGTTGCTCGGAACCCAAACACCAGCTTGAGCCACCCGTCACATGCTCTGCCCTCTCCTCTTGTCCTTCCCCAGCATAACTGGCTGCTGGAGGGGGGCAGATGTGCATGATGGAGCAGGAAGGCTGACAGCTTGCACACCCACACCACATCCAAATGTCAGGACTCCCCTGAATCCAAAGGGCAGAAGCTTCCCTCAGTCCACCCTCAGTCTAGAAATGTGACCTCAACACAACAGTCATGCCCTTCCTCTCAGACAATTCCTCCAGCTGGAGGATGATCAATGCGAGAGCCCCAGGAGAGGCTGAAGAGGATGTGATTACTGACCTGAAATGAAGCCTGTGCACACTGCAGAAGAAGCTTCCACTAAAGTCTCTTCCACTGGAATCAGCACCTCAGGACAACAAATGCTGCTGCAGTTTGAAAGATGATTACAGGGAAAAAAAAAAAAGCTAAAGGGAATTGGAGCAGCCAGAGAAAATCTTGTTAATGCAGCAGTGTCCTGCTGTGAGCTTTCTGTTTAACAGAGTGGCTCCTTGGTACTACTGAGTTAAACAAGTTTTTGCCGTCAAACACCTGTCAGCAGTCCTTTAGAGTAAGGTTTGTCCTGAGCTGCAATCTCCTGTCCTGAACCTGTCTTTGTCTGCAGCTGTTCTAAGCGGACTCTGTGAAGCCAGAGGAACCCTTTCCATATCTTACTTCTCAGCTCTGTCTTATCACTTGAGGTGCCCAGAAGGTCAGGAAAGGACATAAAAATATCTCAAAGAGGGTGTCAAGAGGATGGTGCCAGGCTCTCTTCAGTGGTGCTCAATGAAGGACAGGGAGCAATGGCCATAAACTAAACACAAGAAGTTCCACCTCAGCACAAGGAAGGATTTCTTTCCACTGAGGGTGGCAGAGCACTGGAGCAGCTGGCCAGGGAGGTTGTGGAGTTCCCCCTCTGGAGACATTCCAAACCTACCTGGATGTGTTCCTGTGTCACCTGCTCTGGGTGACCCTGCATGGGCAGGGGGGTTGGACTGGATGAGCTCCAGAGGTCCCTTCCAGCCCTAAGGATTCTGTGAAAGCCATCACTCAGAACAGTCAGGAAATGACTTGCAAAGAGCAGCTTTCCATTCACATGGAGCTGGTCTCTGCACTTCCTCCCACTCTTCTCCAAACACAAGGAAAGGAAGATGCAGGGACACTTTTGTCAAATGGAATAGAGCAAAGCAAGGGACTTTCTCCATTAACTGTTCTTTCTGGAGGATGTTAGGTGCTTGGAAAATACATTTTTCATGGAAACATTCCTGATTCAATCCAGAGTTCTCTGGCAAAGGTTTATTCAATCATATGGGAGATGAGCTCTTTGCCACCTCTCACAGATGGTGACTTGCAGTTCCTACAAGCTAGAGCAGGGTGGTTCATGTTAAACAAGATTTTTAATATTCCAGAAAAAAAATAAAACTAGTGTGATTTCCTTCTAGTGATTCAGAAGAAGGAGTTTCAATCCAGAGGTAAACTAACTACTAAAATGCATATAATCACTATAATATACAGAGAGCAATGATCAAAATAGCCTCACATCTGTATATTGCATTCCTGGAACTCAATTTTCATGGCAAATGGATGCCTACTATTGGATAAAAATGTCATCTGGCACTGAAAACAACAAAGAAAGATGGTAGTTCCTCGCTCAGAGCATCACTGAAAAGCACTCAAAATTATTGATGTAAGATTAAAGCCTTAAAAATAAAACCACATCATTAAAGAGCAGAAATTTTGCCTTGAACACAAAGTGTCACTAGTTTCAAGACAAGTATAGTTCTATATTTGGAACAAGAATTAATGGGAAAGGAATCTGAAAAACCCAAACATCACTACTTGATATTTTGTCACAAGAAACGTGAGATATTTCTCCATCTCACAAAGAGTTTCTGTCCCAAGAGGAAAGGTTCACAGTTTGCTTTTTCAAGAAACTACAAGTTTTGTACTTTCTAGTATTAACTGATTTATGCAAATTTTATACTTATCCTGTCCATAAATTAATGAGTTGCCAATCTTGCTGTATTTTAAGTCAGATCAGCACCAGATGGAGAGCAGACTTGCTTAATAAGGGGTTTTATCGAAAGAGTAATTAAGCAAATATACATCTGAAATCCAGTGTCAATACTGACAAGTCTATAAAACTTTCCTAAGGAACTACCTGATTCTGTGGTGGCTGGATTCAGTTTTAAGTTCTTGGCAGAGATCAGTATCCTACACTTGAACCGTGCTGTCCAAAATGTCTAAACTGAGCCCTGAGCTCAGTTCTGACCCCCGTGAAGTCAGTGGCACCACACCAAGTGTTAGGACTGTGACTTACTGTTTTTGAGTCAGACATTGGCAAATACCTAAAGTGCACCCTTTGGCTGCCATGGCAAGGCCTAGATTAACTCTTTCACCTCCAGCTTAATTAGACCAGCCTTGGTATGTTCAGCAGTATTAGAGCAATCTTTCTGCAGCATTGCCTTTCCTCTGTTCCTGCTCCCACACAGGCTCTGTGAGCACAGAGTTTTGCTCTGTGAATTGGGAATATAGACCAGGAGCACCTTCCCATCAGAAAAACACAGGCTTTATTGAAACAACAGCAACTCCCCTCATGAAATGCAGCATTGGGTCAGGTTTGCCTATGACAAAGGCAAATTTAGGCTGGCACAAGGCAGTGTTGAGTCTGACAGTGTGTGACTTTCACAGGTGCTGCTAGAGCTTGTGGGAGGTGTTGCTGTGACTCATGGAGCTGGCAGAACTAACAGGGCAGAGTGGTGAGACAATCCTGTTAATGACTCTGGTGGCTGTAGGAAGAACCAGGCCATTCACAAACTGAAAAGGGACAAAAGATCTTTCAGGAAAGGGCATGGGAGTAGTCACAGCTTCTCTGGGCAACTGTGCCAGGGCCTCAACACCCTCACAGGGAACAATTTCTTCCTAATAGCCAATCTAAACCTGCTCTCTGTCAGTGTGAAGCCATTTCCCCTTGTTCTGACACTACATTTGTAAAAAATTCCTCTCCATCTTTGTCCCTTCAGGTACTGGAAGGGATTTGTTTCTGTGAAGGCTGCACCTGCTTCCAGAAAGGATGAATGTCCCCTCTCAGTGAGTGACACACCTGGTGTAATCATGGGAGAAGACCAGGCAAGGCTCCCTGGTGCTTGCGTTCCACTGACTATTTTAATTTTCTTTGGAAAGATAGAAATGAGACAGAGTAGTCTACAAATGATCAATTCATGTACAGTAGTTAGGACAAAAGGAATGTTGAGATTCTTCAGAGAAAGAGGAAAAAGCTGGATGAACATACAGCAAAATGGCCAGTAAAACTTGCAGCTGCATAATGTGTAAGAAAAAAATCCTCACATGTATCACAGAGATCTAAACTTTTGTCTGACTTCTGAAAAAACACATTCTGGGTATTTATAGTGATGCTGGTTAAAAAGAAGCCAGCCCAAATTTAAATCTGAATCAGGCTAAAACTTAACCAACAGTGAATATTCAAGAGACCTGGCTACCACCACTTTGAGTCAGTGCTCTAAATTCCACCTGTGAGAGACCACCAGTGAAGAGTTTCACTACCTGCAAAGTGAAGGCTTGAGTTCACTACACAGGGTGCAGTCACAGTTGTAACGGTGACAGGGTGCATGAGAAAAAGAGAGTGAAAGTGAAAATATCATCTTTACAGTAATCAATGGATCAGCCCATTTTAGGATCCAGCTTTAGGTGCTGGAGCTTAAAACTGACTAAGAAGCCTTACAGGAGATGTGTGAATGATCCACAGCAGGAAATTTAAAAGCAGGAAAAGGAATTACTTTCTAACAAAAGATGTAATTAGGCTACAGAACTTAGTGACACAGGTAATCAGAGAAGCCAAAAACTGAACTGCATTCCTAAGGGCCAGGACACTGAAGGAAGTATCCAGATTATAAATTACAGCCAATAAAAACATGGAATAGATTGCTATTCCAGCTATCTTTTCAAATAGCAAGCACTAATCTGGCATGCTGTGAATCTACACAAGGTCTTTACACATCAGTTCAGCACTTGCAACCCCCCAGGTAAGTTTCCTTAAGGAAAGTCCAAATGTCCCATTTGCCTAGAATTGTTCCCGACTTCTCCAGTGCCATTTTTCCCAGTTTAAGCATTATGGACTGACAGTGATACCCACCCTTATATAAGAGACCACAGAAACAGATTGATTCATGGTTTAGGCTCCAAGCTGACAGTGGGGAATAACTGCCTCATCCTGATCCTTTTCAAAAGTGATTTTTGCCACCAGTTCAAAACAGGGCTCAGACAAACCCCTGCTCCATCCAACCAGCAGTGGGAAAGTTTACTAAAATCAGCGCCAGTGCTATTTCATCCTCTCTCTGTCTGCTGAAGCCAGTTGCAAAACATCCATTAAATTCTACAGCAGAACAGGTCTTCAGAATCCAAAGACAATTTGATTCAAGTAAGGGTGGAGTGGGCATCTCTCTGGCCCAAATTCCAGTCACAGAATCACAGAATGGTTTGGGTTGGTAAAGATAATCCAGTTCCAACCCCCTGCCATGGCCAGGGACACCTTCCACTAGCCCAGGTTGCTCAGAGCCCCATCCAACCTGGCCTTGGACACTGCCAGGGATCCAGGGGCAGCCACAGCTTCTCTGGGCAACCTGTGCCAGGGTCTCACCACCCTCACAGGGAAGAATTTCTTCCTCATATCCAATCTAACCCTGCTCTCTGTCAGTGTGAACCCATTCACCCTTGTCCTGTCACTCCAGGCCCTTGTCCAGAGTCTCTCTCCATCTTTCCTGTGGGCTCCCTTCAGGTCCTGGAAGGCCACAATGAGGTCATCCCAATCCTTCTCTTCTCCAGGCTGCACAATCTCAATTCTCTCAGCCTTTTTGTATGGATATTTATCATCCCCATCATGGATTGATCCCAGGGGTTAGTGCTCTGCAGCTAAGAATGGTAAAGGTTTTTCATCCTTTCTAGGATTAAGTTACTCTTCATTCAATGCCTATGAAATTTGATAACAGCTACAATACAAATGCTGTTGAGCAGCACAGGTCACCCTCAATGCCACCTGTACGTCACCATGGGTGATACCGATGGCCCTCAACACCCACAGGTGATAAAAGGAATGCAGCACATCAAAAAAATGTTGCTCAGCACCTTGTTGAAGTGCTCCCTTTGTGGACAACAAATTATGGAGATGGCATGTCTGTTTGCAATGACTTCAGTGTCCTCCCTGACTTCTGAGATGACTTCTAAGAATGGGGACTGTTTACCAAGGGAAAAGCCATGTTTGTCCTGGTTAGTCCCTGCACAGCCACTCTTCTTTAAAATAATAGAGATTAAATCTGTTTTAATATTCCAAAGTGGACTCAGTTACACGTAAGTCAGGCCTACCCTTATTCCAGATGTGATTATCCACAAAGGAGTGTGCAACATTTTGATTCATTGTAATTAAGAACTATTATTTTCTGACTCCCATTCAGATTACACTTCTCAAATGTTCCCATGTAGGTGAAACCTTACAGATTTAGAAAAAAACCTCTCCAATCTCTGGTCATTCTCTAGAGAAGAAAAATTGCTGTAAATTCTTGCCTGTAAAATCTGAAGAGCCACAGTAATGTCCATTTCACATGCACTGCATTTTCCCCAAACAAATGTAGCAGGAGCAAAAATAGGTCAAAATTCTGCAACAGGAACTACAAGATGATTTTCAGAACATACATGTGTTGTGGCAAAGCCCCAGATACACTTCTGTTCCCAAATTTGATTTATCACCTAGGGCATAACAAAAGGTAAGGCTCAGTTATTGCAGATTTTGCCTTTTCTTTTTTCTATTTTCTTTTTTTTTCCATTTTCTTTTTTTTTTTCCTTTTTCTTTTTTTTTTTTTTTTTTTTTTGGAAGATATGCTTTTGTAAGATATTTCTTGCTTTTAGCCTGTGTGCTTATACCATTATTTTGAAAAGCCACTGGGAAGATGGTCCCCAAATGTGACTTAATAACTTGTAGGTAGCTTAGGTAGCTTTTGGGGAAGCTTTTTGAAATCCCTTCATGCAAAATGATTTCACAAAATGCCTGCATGCCATTCTTTAGCTAGTTGAACAGACTATTTCAAAATGGTCAAGAGAAAAAAATGGCAAACTACATTCCATTTGTTTTGCAGCAGCCTGTTGCACTTATTTTACCATGATAAAAGAACATAATAGGAAAATAAAGCACATACATGGCTTTCGCTGAAGATTTTTCTAGACCTGGAAGCCATGACAGACTTCAAGGTGAGGATGCTTGGGCCTCTGCCTCTCTTCTGTAGCAGCTCTTAACTTTCAAAAATCAGGTTGCTTTTTGAGAGAGGCTGAGTGTTCAACAGTCATGAGTCAGACTGCACAGCATCATAAGAATAATGTAAAAATCAGATTTCAAACAGGAGGCTCTTCCTCCTCTTCCCCACTGCTTTGGTACAGATACTGTGTGCTTTGCATGGCATAAAGTCAGAAGTGTTGACTTTGTCTGGTCTGGTGAGCATTTCATCACTGGTTTTGAACAGATTTCACCAGAAATCCATCACTGACAAAATTCTGTAGCCTTTCTTAATAATGGCAGCACATCAAATGCCTTCTGATCCTCACCCAGATTTGCCTGTGTGTGAATCAATCAAGCATGACTGCCCCTCTCTCCAGGGTGATTCATAGCTTTAGAAAATAGAACAAAAAAATAGAGTATTTTCAGTTGGAAAGACCCAACTGTCTGAGCACTCCTCTCCCAGTGTATATTGCCCAGCATTCCCCTGTTCCAGGTGCAGAATCCAGCATTTGTTGTTGTTAAATTTCACCCCATGGCTCACAGACCACATCTCCAACCTCTCAAGGCCTCCTGGCCCTGTAGAAAGTCAATAGCATCTTTCAGTTTGGTGCCACCAGCAAATTTCTCATGGTGTGTTCAACTGCTGCATCCAGGTCATTGATAAATAACTGAACAGGACTGGCCCTAGACTTGAGCCCTGAAGAAACAAGGCCCAAGGTATAAAAAGCCATCAGCTCAGAGCCCCAAGCTGATACTTACAGCACTTGGTATTTTTTCCTCAAGCACACCAAACCCTCCCACCATAAGGGACCAGGAAGTGACACTTCCTTCAGGGGCCAAAGTTTTGAGGACAAAGGACAGCTCTGAGATGCACTTTCGTTTCAAAAGTCACACATTACTAATATATATGCACCTATATTTTCTTTTTAAAACACCCAGCTGCTTCACTGCTCAAAGAGAGCCAATACACGAGGGCTACGAGCCACATTTTATATGGCATCACGGGAAGGGCCTCATCCAGAGAATCCATGATGAGCACAGCCTAAGAATGTAAACAAAGATCCATTCTTGTAAACTCTTCCCTGGAAAAGCCTTCTCTCTCTTCCTCCTGCCCCTCCAAGCTCACCACTGCAGTGCAGCAGAAAAGGATATGATCTTTAAGCACAAGGTTTTCTTTCCTCAACAGGAAGGAAGGAAGGAAGGAAGGAAGGAAGGAAGGAAGGAAGGAAGG
>VXBC01005426.1:0-12635 GCA_013399945.1 Ploceus nigricollis | reverse complement strand
AAATACATTTTCTTTCCTCAACAGTAAGGAAGGAAGGAAGGAAGGAAGGAAGGAACTCTGCCTCAAATACAAGGCACTGTTTGCCTTATTTCTAAGCACAGCTCTGCTTCTCGCTGTTACCCTGTAAGTCCCATCTAATTAGTATTTGCAGCACTTCAGAGAAGTCTGTGAACATACCACGGTCTCTCCTGTGTTGATAGAGCAACAGTTTAGGACAGGTCGTGCCACAGCTTTTGCCTAAGAGAAGCAGTTTTAATCCCAGTCTTTCCTTCCCCCAAGCAGCCAGCTACCTTTCCAAAAGCTGTAAAAAGAAGAAACCTTATCTTCTTCAAGGCCAGTGTCCTTTTGCCAAAGCTGGTTGCAAATGGCTAACAAGTTCAAAAGCTACTGATGAACAAAAGAGTGACTAAAAAACCACCAAACCCTTCCCCAGACAGAACCCAGCTCAGTCCACTGCTGTCTGCAGAGCTGATATAAACCTATTTCTGCAGTGCTCCACAGAGCTAACCGTGTGTGAAAATAGCTGTACCTAAACTTCCTGCTAAGGCCACCACTTAGCCACGGTGTCCCTGTGTGGGGAACCATCCCCAACACGAGCCAAGCTTGGGAGCCCTGCCGGGGCCAGAACATGTACTCCATGGGACGTATTGGCATCACCAGCAACCCTGCTGCAGGGTGCCTTCAACTCCTGCATCCAGGTGATTGATAAATATGTTGAAGATGACTGTTCAATAAGGATCACCAGGCACAGCCCCATCCACTCAGCCGGGAGTATGGAAATCAGCAGGGAGATGATGATGAGGCAGAGCCTGCTGAGCCTGCAGAAGAGAGAGAGGGATGTGTCCTGGGGTGACTTTAGGATGCTCGTATCCCCATTTGTCTGTTTAGCCCAGAAAGAAGTTTTGCTCCTTTTAGACAGGTTCCGAGAGTGAAGGGGGGAGAAGAAGCGCGCAANCTCCAGGGAAATCTTTTCCTGAACTGGTTGGGCGAGGGGCTGCTTGAATTTGCTATCTAGAGGAACCCCTTTGGACGTTTCCTCCCAAATTTGCCCTAAACCAGGACAGGATGGGAGAAGGATGGTGTGCACAAAAGCACCCTGCCACTGTCCTGGGATGGCTGATGTGCCCACCAAAGCTGGAGGAGAGCCGTGCTGCCTCTCTGGAGCACCCAGCCAGGGCCGGCTCAGCACATCCTGATCCTGCCGGGCAGCAGGGCAGGCTCAGCACGGAGCTGCTCTCTGAGCATTGCCTGGCCTCAGCAGAGAGCAGGAGCTCCAGGCTCCCACTGAGATCCAGAGCCAGCAGCTCAGTGGGGGCAGGCTGCAGTCCTGGCTGGAGATGGAGGTGTCTGTTCCCAGCGAGCTGATGCTGCCTCCTCAGTGCCTGCCCTGCGCTGCCTTAGCCCCTGTGCCACCCCTGCTCGCTCAGTGTGAGCCTGCCACCTGCCAACAAGGCATTTGCTCTGATGAGGCAGCAAACGCCAGCCCCCCACAAAGCCTATAAAAATTGCTGACATTCACAACACTGCGAATCAGCTGCACTCATCCTCCAAATTCCACCAGCTCGCCGGGAATTAGAAAGCTGCAGGTTTGGCTTGCTGCAAACCAGCTCAGCTCTAAGCTGTCTTGTCCCAGTCATGTCAGTACCAAACTGGAAGGAACAGCCACAGGTCAGGCAGATTTGTCTGCATCACTTCACAGTTCAACCTTGGAAAATCCATTTTTCACCAGGAACTTCTCCTGTCGCTGTACCTCCCTTTGGGAAAGATGCTAACTGGCTGTTTGTCATCTGATCAGAAAGGGGAATTGAATATTGCGTGGCTGAGTCACAGCCTGCTGAAATTCACTCCTGCCCTCTCTTTAAATTGAGAAGGCACGTCTGGCACACACCTGAGCAAGACACTTTACAAGCAAAGCTTCTTTTCAGTACAGGTACCTGGCTCATGGTTCCTATCCAACAAAGACTGACTTTACAAAATCAGCCATTGGCAGCACTCCCAGGATATTTTTCCATTCGCAAATATTTCTAAAAATGTCAACTCCAGTCTAACCATTCTCATCTGGGGAGCCTGACATCAGATGTACATTAGCCCGGGAAAAAAATTACCCAAAATGCAAGCCACTTCTAAAAAGGAAAACAAATTCCAAATATGTTACACTGGCTCCTGCCTCTGGGCTCTCTGCAAATGAGAGGAGGAAATTTTACAGTGTGATTTTACAGCCATGATGATTCAATTAGAAAATCAGACAAGGGAATAGGGATGGGTTTTACAGGGATGAGAAGTGGATGATATGTGACATTCCTGTTCAGGCCTGACTTCCTGTTTGTTTGGGTTTGCTACCCAACAGCAGACAAAAAAAGTCTCAGGCAGGACCTTAAGAGCCACGTGCAGTCCTGGAATGAAATCCAGACAGCTAAACAACACTGCATCTGGCTGTGGGAGAGCTTCCCTAGGGAGAAAGCATTTTGGCTTGAGCATTTTGTTCCAGTCATCAGTCTGATTATTTTCTCTTCCAAATTCGGACCCTTCACACCCCTCTCCAGCATCACCTGCCTTGCCTGAGGGACGAGTGCAGCCAGGACACGCCATGCTGCCATTTGGCCATGCTGAGGCCAGGCAAGAAGTGACATTGTTTCCACACTGTGTCCACAGCACATGCTGTCAGCATTCCCTCACTGCTAAGATAGATCTCCATTTAATTTGGGCTGTCAGGAGTCATGGAAAACAAAGGATGTGACTGCAGAGCTCAAGACGATCTGAGCAGGATTCCTGGAATGGAATCCAGTTGCCTTCAGTAGGACTGACCTGCAGCTAGAGAGTGAACAGAGTGCAGGACATGCTTCTGAGATATTTTAAATATAAATTTCCATGAATGCTGCAAAAATGACTTTACAACTATCCCTCTGGGAAATAATTAGAAAGCCCTCCTCCCTTTACTGGGTCTGATGATGATTGCATCTGCTCACCTCCAGGATGTGTTTGGCACCTGAATTACACTTTTGCTTTCTTGCAAATCTTCATGTTTTCTACATGTGCATTTTCATTATGTGTCCTGTCTCTAAATATTAACACATAAATACAATAAACAGAGTTTTCAGCCTTACTGGATGAAACAGACATCAAGGAGTTATACTCTGGCACAAAAAGTTCCATCACTTTTTTCCAGGTGGTGTACCTCAGCATTCCAACCTCCACATTCTGGTGCTGTTTTCTATATGACACCCACACTAAACCATGTGCCCACTCATCTGCTGAAAGAAAAATCCCATCAATAGGTTCACTTGTCCTTAGTGGTCTCTTCAGAGTGATTTACTTCTCACCATCTTCTTAGGGTGGTTGACAGCATTGACATCTTAAACTATTATAGTTAGAGCTGTCAAGACCCATGGATACAGGAAAGATTTTAAATGGAAGTTTACTTCTACTTTAGTAGAAGGAAGTAGGAAATTTACTTTTTCTTCTCCCTCTGACTGAATTTAACTCATGTTCCATTCCCTGGGGACCACTGGCATGTAGGCTCACCTTGAAGCCACAGAAGAATTGTTGTGCTGGCCCACTTTCTGCCTGTGCTGGGCGGTCCTTGGTTTCTTCAGCACTAGAATGCAGAGTGTCCCCACCCCTTCCTTGTTTTTTTTTGGGGGGTGGTTTTTTTTTTTTTTTTTTTTTTTTTTTTTTAATTTCCAGTCATTTCATGGTGCATCCTGCTGGACAGCAAGACCAGGGGATATGCATGGCCACCAGGGCCTCAACTGGAATTCTAAGCAGAGTTAGAAGATGCAATGACTGAAACACAAGATACAGCCTACACTAGGGCCAGGCAAACAGGAAAATCAGCCAAAACCCAAAGCAACAGTATCCCACTCCCACTGTCAGATCCACTTGTGCTCCTCTGTGTGCAGCTGGAAGAGTGTGGTGATTTTTAGTTAGAGTTGCATATAGATGAGCGCAGGTGGAAGCAGAATTAGATGAGAACAGATTTTGGCAGGAATAACTGTTCTCAGTGAATAGAGACTGATTATTGTTTAAGAATGTGCCAACAGGGGGAAATGTGTAAAGCTTTTAAGATACCCCAAAAATTGCAGGGCTGTATCTACACTTGCCACCTCAAGAGTTTGAGGGAATGTTCCCAAGCAATTAATCACAATCAACTACACTTCAAGGCTCCTGGTCAAGCTGGTAAGTCTGTACCCAAGCACTCTCTCCCAAAATACTTCCTAGGCACGATGCGGGCATGAGCAGAGGCCAGGAAGGGAGCCCAGCAGGCTGAGTGCCGAACACCTTGTTTCAGAGCGAGCCTCTGGCAGCAGGAGCTCAGCCTGTGTCCTGCCAGCTGGCCTCAGTGCCAGGGAATTGTCCTGGGCACATTTCGTTTTCTAATATAGACGCAGTCAGGATGTCTATGAGAATTTGTATCTCCCCCTCAGTGGAATATCCAGCTTCCTTTTTAAGAACAGAGCTACCCCATTTTCCACTAGCAAGAAGCAGTGCAAATGCTATTTTGAAATGCCCAGCGTTTCCAAGCCTCCCAAAGAGATTTCTCTCTCGTGCTCCAGAATTCTGCACTTCTCAGACTTTGCTCCACTCCAAGTATGTATCACTGAGATGGAGATACTCTAGGAGCAAAGTGGGAAAGGGGAATCTGACCCAGATTTTGTTGGTTACTGGAACTTACTCCGCTAGACCTGCAGGAAGATGCCAGTGCCTGCCTTAGATCCACTCTTCAGCACATTCTCCTAAAGGCAGGTACCTGTATCCTTTCAATGCACTGGGCAGACTTTTAAAACATGATCCTGAGAGATCCTGTGCAGGTATTTTGCCCAGTGGCTGAAATGCAGAGACAACTGTGGGAGTCACCACCCTTTGTCAGTCAAATGCTCTGATATCACAGCTGCAGATTCCTGCTCTTCCCTTTGCTTCCTCTGTGGCTCAAGGAACACTCTCTCCTTCAAAGCACAGAGGCTAAGCTTAAGCTAGAGGGCATTCCTTCCCAGAACAAGCTTTGTCACCCCCCCAGACTCCCTGCTTCTTTACACCATTCTCTTGCACAGTAAAACACCATGTATTTTTACAATAGCCTTCCTTTAAACAGGCCCCTTGTGCAGCACTGCCTTGAAAGTTACTGTGTTTTCTGAACTGAGAAACTCATACAATTTGCTCTGTAAATTCATGTTAAATGAATCACATTCAATCACACCCCATTAGATTTTCAAATCATTTTAAACAAGACAGAAAAAAGAATTATAAGGTTACATTGCTTAAATAATTCAAACAATTTTTCACCTTTCCAATCACAGGCATTTCTACCTATAATTAAGCAGGGAGGAGGGAGAGGGAGAGTTTTTAAATGTGTTGAACTTGCTTGAGAGAATTAAGTATGGTATAATGTAACCAATCTCTACTAACTGAAGAGAGCAAAGCAAGCCCTGCTATGGATTTTGTGATATTTTGTAGGGGAATTACTGGGTGCTAGGACACCACCACTGGAGTGAAATCATGCAAAGGAAGAAATTCTACCTGCTCCTTGTACACATCAGACCCTTAGACCAATGTAGTCCATTTACATCCCATCTTTTCCTCATGCATCTTCATGGAAACATCAACCCTGACATGAGTATTTATTATGAAGCTGTACTGTCATGAGAAGAGCTGCAAGGTTCCATTGCACTCCTCGCCCACAGGAGTGAGGAAACCACCATTCCTGGCCAGGGCTGGACATGGGATTCGAGAGAAGAGACTTTATATTTCAACATTTAAGTCCAAACTGGCTTTATCAGAAAACTGGAGAAGGTCAGAGTAACCACTGTCTTGAGAGGGAAATTATTACCTTTTTTCATCCAAGGTGATTCTCCAGCAACATTCTTTCCACTGTCAATTTTAAGACAGCCACAGCTGTTTTTCAGAATATTGCAAATGATAATCTCCATGGCACACCACAGCTGAAGCACAGAAATAAGATATATCTTTCTTTTTTCTCTTCTTCCTGTGAATCAAGTGTTAAAACTGATTTATTTGGAACATCCCCCTGATTACTGTGAACTATTTATACAGAAGACACCTTGCAGATGACTTTTGGTAAATTCTAAATTCTATCTGGAAAATCATTAATTTTGCAGTAACCATAAAGATTGTGTGCTAGGAAGCCCAAGCTCTAATGAAAACACTTTGTTGCCATCTAGGAAGGATAGTAATTTTGCTATTAGATCAGGTAATTTCTGGGGCATCCACAGCTTCTTTGGGCAACCTGTGCCAGGGCCTCACCACCCTCACAGGGAAAAAATTCTGCCTAATAGCCAATGTAAACCTACTTTCTGTCAGTTTGAAGCCTTCTTTTTCTTTAAACAAGTTGGTATTTCTCTTCAAAACTTCTAATTCCAATTAATTCCTTAGTCATATCATTATCAGCTTTATTTTTTTTCCTATTCCAATTAACATAAAAGTTTTTATTTCATATTATTTCAATGGCTACTATAACCACTTTTTTCATGATATTTAATCAAACAAATATTAGGTATGTTCTGGTCAATTGGCCCACAGAGTTACTGGAGAAATTCCGTGTAATGAGCAGACACACTGATGTCAGGTGGCATGACCCAGGTCCACTGTAGAGTGTCAGCACCCTGAGGTCCCAGATTTAGGCCAGAGAAACAGACCTTTAACAAGCTGACCAGAAGAACTGGGGACCAGTTAATGCATACAGAAAGAAAGTAAAAAAACCCCAAAAAACCAACAAATGACAAACCAAGCAACCAAAAAACAAACATTACAGAACCTGCAAAAAGACTAAATGGCACAATCTAAAAAAATATTTAGTGGTGCTGTATATAGCAAAAGTCATGGCAGAATGATTTTGGAACAATTTTAATTGGTCATTGGCTAGATTATTATAAAGACCTTTTCTATTTCATTTTTTGGACATTTGTAGCTGTGGAGTGAGGCTGGTGGTCACACAGTGAGATGGCTAAAGCTGAACCAAAGGCAGGCAGATGCTGTTAGAGCTTCATCTCCCCATTTCCCTGTTGCCCCTCTGTCCTGCAGGGGATCAGCCTCATTATTCCTGAGGCTTCCCCCACACCCTGCCTGCCACACAACATCCGAATCCCACTGCTGCCCAAGTGGTAAGGCCAAAGTCTTGATGAGGTGCTTAAAGCCCTCCTTCCGTTATTCCCTAAATATGAGCAACCACCCTGAGGCCCCTGCCAAATTCCACTCCTGTTCATGGCATCTTGCTAAATGGCTGGATCAGATGTCAGCTAGGCAGCTCGTCCCTCACCACGGCTCAGTGGCATTGTCACATGCCACTAAACAAACACTCTCCTCATTTGACCTCAACATCAGCTTCACTAACACTGACCAGGAAGAAGAATTTCTTCACAGAAAAGGTTGTCAGGCATTGGAATGAGCTGCCCAGGGAGGTGGTGGAGGCACCATCCTCAAAGGTGTTCAAGAAGAAACTGGACATGGCACTCAGTGCTCTAGTTCAGTTGACAAAGTGGTGATCTGTCACAGGTCGGACTTACTGATCTTTGAGGCCTTTTCCAACCTCAGTGATTCTGGGATGGGTTTTAGAAGAGTCAGACTTTTTGTGCGCACATGTGTCTCCCCCCGAGAGTGCTCTGACATGTGCTTTGCTCCCTAACGGGAGGTGAAGGGCAATGCCTGGGGAATGTCTCAGCACCACCTCCACCAGACCAGCAGTGTCTGCTGCTGGAGAGGCCAGGGAACAGCCTGCAGGAGTGCCATGTTCTCCTTACAGAGCCCAAATGAAAAGAGCACACAAAAGAGGGATTTGTTCATGCCACTCAGAGCAGCATTAAGTCCCCTCTGTGTTCAGTGACCCCACCAGATAGATCATGGTGCACAGCTGCTGGCATCCAGTCCTTGCCTGCAGAGCCACCCAGAGCCATGCAAGAGACCACAGGGGGAATCTCTCTTCCCTGAGATCCACATTTTAGACCTCTCAGTCCAGCCAAACCCACTCCTATTTGTGCCTCTCCGAGCCCTGTCCCCCTCTGAAAGGCTTGGTCTTCCCTTCCACAGCCTTTTCTTTACCCTGCCTGTACACAGAGCGTGGTGCTATTGTTCATAGAGCTCCAGGAGATGAATGGTGTTATATAACTGCTCGCTACTGTTTTATCATTTTTTAGGATGATGGAAAAATAAAAGGGAAATGTGGACTTCCCTTGGGGCCAGGCTAAGCAAACTAAACTTACATTACTGGTGACCCAAATGAACATTCACTTCAGCACCCCCAAGAATGCATTTTAGTGCACAGTGTCCCACGTGAGAGGACAAGCCATTAATAACTACAGCATGTGTGGGGTGAGGGAGCTTCTCTGTTGCAGCTCCTAGCCAAAAGAATTTACAAAAAAGTGTTGGTTTGTTGTTTGGCTAGGTTTGTTTGGGGTTTTTGATGTCTGCAATGATTTGCTATTCATTAAGTTCTGATATCTTGATGCCTTTGATATGGCAAAGAGGTCTGATTCAGCCTGCTGTTCATTGCAGGTCAGCTAACATAAAATCAGTAGTGGTTAGGGTGTATTATCTTCTTGTGATGGGCCTGGAAGAGAAAACTCTCTTCTGTCTCACATTTCCAGGAGCCTTCTTGGAGGGATTCAGTTCTCTCTTACTCTCACACTCTTCTGCAGCACAAATTTGCATCAGCACATTACGTGACTGTACCATGTACCCACATATTTACCCCAAAATCCAAGGGGAACCCATGGCTCCAAGGTTTCAGCCCTGTTTATAACTTATCTTTAAATAACCATCAGAGAATCAAAGAATACCTGGAGCTGGAAGGGACCCACAAGGAACATCCAAGTCCAACTCATGATCTCAAACCTCAAAATCATAAAAATCAGTGCATCTAAAACACCTGCTGAAAATTGTGTTTGTTTAAGTATGTGTCTGTGCTAAATGCTCTGTTGAACTGGGCTGTGACCATGTTCCTGGTCACATTACTCAGCGTTTGGCAGCAGCACCTGTCTTTAGAAAGCAAATCCTTTACTGCCCTATAAGCCAATAGAAATTATGTATTTATTTGTAAAGGTGTCAATACCGAATTTGCCTGAACTGTGCTTAACAACTGCTTAGAAACCCAAGCCAAGCAAATATTTTTAACTATACTTTGAGAATTATTTGTTTTCTTTCTATTGGAAAGTTCTGTTGTTGTGTTATGGAAAAACACAGCATATTCAAACAGAAGGCTGAATTTAATTTCCTGTCAGATGAGTGAGCTCAGGCAGCTCCAGGAAGAGAAGGGAGCACTTGAACTTGTACTTCTACAAGGAGAGAACCAGTTCAGTGAAAGCAACAAAAAGACACATGGTGGGAAGAAGAAAAGTAAAAAAGGAGGGAGGAAGACCAGGCCTTCCCTTTGTGTCACCAAGATCAGCTTGACCCATGCCCCACAGCCCTGATCTGCTTTCACCTACATCAGCTTGCTGCACTTACTACAGAGATGTAATCCAGATCCCTAAAATCCTTACACAGGATTCCAAGCAAGTGGCTGTGTGGACACAGTGCCCCTGCTCCGAGGAGCTGACAGCCCAATCCAACACAACACACAGTTGGAAGACCAAACTCTGGTGGTCAGGCAGGTGGGGGTAGTAGTTCCAGAAACACCACCCCAAAATTTTATCCTGAAAGACTCAGGCAGTTGTTTGGTGCTTATTCAGGTGAGTCAGATGGATGTGATCACTGAGAGCAAAGCAAAACACTTGTCTGAGCAAAAAGCCTTACTCTAAGTCCATCAGTGACCTAGGTCTCAGCACATGCAGCAGAGTTACACCACTTCTTTGTTTCATCTGAGATTCAGCCTCACCAAAGAGCTGATTCTGTACTTCCCTCTGGTGCAACAACTCCCACCAAGGCAAACTGGAGACTCCCTGAGTCTGGAGTGCAGCTGCACTGGGCGCTTTTCCTGTCAGTCTTGTTTCAGACAGCTCCTCAGCACATTACAGCCTCATTCCACATCTAAATAAACAAGCAAACTAACCAAGAAACCAACATCTAAAATTCTAAAATTAATGCGAATGATGCTGTTCTCTATTATGAGATTCCAATTCCTTCCCCTCAGCCCTGGGTTTTGGGCTGAGCACTCTGTTCATGAAAAGTATGATGTGCTTGGCAGTTATTTTACTGACTAGGAGAGAAAAAATCATCATGCATTTGGGCATTATCATTAAAGAGCACCGTCAGGGACAGGAAAGCAGCATTTGTGTCTAGGGGAGAGAATGTCAGAGCACTGCTCTGCAAAACTGATCTCAGTTTATCTCAGGACATAGATGAGGTACTTGAATAAATTATAATCCCAACTGAGCATTTATTTATGTCAGAAAATTTGTCAGAAACAAACCTTGAGCGATGTTGACAATCAAGCCTTCTCTTCTCTGCCACTCTTGTTGTGCCACAGGATGTGGGAAAGGCATGGAACATCCTTCAGCAATACATCAGAAGTTGGAGGGGGAAACAGAGATGTCTTTTGCAAAAGAAATTTTAAGAAAGCTCTTTGAGCTAAAGGAGCAACTTTGTGTCGGTCTTCAGAGTTAGCTGTGATCCTGATGAAGGCAATGTGTCACTCGTCTCTCAACAACACCTCAACTGTAAAATCCACCGTGCTGAGATTTTGTTTGGAAACAGAAGAAACCAGGGGTGTGTTTTGATGAAAAGACGGTGCTTTCCATCCGTGTCCAAGAGAAAAGCGATGCGATGGTTGCTGAAGCAGCACAGCATGCCACATTTGACTCCTGAAGTGCCATCCACTCCCGGTCTGAGAGAACTAAAACCAGAGAACTGTGTACACAAATGGTGTGTGCATACATAAAGATGACTGATACACACACTCAAGGAATCTGGAGTGTACAATGAAAACAGTTCTGCAGATATTGCACTCAATTTTCTACCTTCTCATTGTGCCTATCCAAAACTTCCTCATGTTTTTGATCTGTTGTGCACTTGAAAATCTGTTCAGATCACTTTTGATCCGTTGTGCACTGGATTGAAACCAGTAACAGCAGAGAGTGTATTTTTTTCCTTTAGGTCTCAAAAATATAACAAAGATATAAAACTGTAAAACCACACACACAAAAAAAAAAAAGCTGCACATACTTTTTTGAGTGGAGCCAGTAAGCACATGACTGAATTACTCAGAAATTCTGAAACAGGAAGGTAACTAGTAAAATTATTTATAAAGAAGTATATCTACAATATTTAATAATTTAAGGCTCACAAGAAACTAACATATCAATGACAACAGAAGTTTTCTGCTCTAGGGTTCAAAGCACCAAATTCACTTCACATACAAGATAACCAGATCTGTACTGATCACTAGTGGAAAACTCAGAAAGTGCTGATTTGCTAATGTTCCTAGTGCTTTAATGATATCATATTTCACAGGAATAAGAAATCTCCTTTCAACCATAAATACACTCATACAGATACAAAATATATTTGAATAATTTCAATTTGAAACTACAGTACAAAACCCCTGAACCTCCCCCCTCCCATCCCCAATCCATTCATTCTCCACACACACACCCCCCCAGTTCTTTACATTAAACTCGGAGCAACTGAATTGGTTACAAATTACTCATTCAAAATCAATGACCATTTACTAAAATAAGTTTCTACAAATTAGATTTTTCATTGTCATAATTTACCAGCTCCTGCATCATGGAGTGTAGCTTATTCTTAGTCTATTTTAAAAATAGGTGACCCTTTGTGTCATGGAAAAAGAACATAAAAACATGTATTCCTGGAGGACTGCTCAGGACAGCGATCAATTTATAAAATACAGCCTGACTTAAAAAACTAATTGGTACTCAAAGAAGAATTATAGTAGCAAGTTTCTGACACCAGGAAATCCTTCTGCCCCTCTGAACTCTAACTGTCTCCTCTCCTCACAGGTCTGTTTCCCTATTGGTGTCCAGACAGAGAGCATAGAGGGATTTTTTGAGATCTACGTTACTTTTCGCTTTGATATTGGCTTTCTCTAAGGAGCTGGTGCCATTGTTGAACTCCTCACTGTTTTCCAAGTGCACAACAGATTTGTTCAGAGAGTTTTTACTGGGTCTTCTCTTCGCTTCTCCCCCGGCAGTGCTGCCCTGAGCACTACTGTGTTCATCTTTGAGGATAGGCTGTTCTTCGTGGTCAGTCTCTCGGTGGTAGAAGTAATTGAAGTTGGACACGATGACAGGTACAGGCAGGGCAATGGTGAGCACACCCGCGATGGCACACAAGGAGCCCACAATCTTGCCCCCCACAGTGACAGGTCTCATGTCACCATAGCCCACAGTAGTCATGGTGACCACAGCCCACCAGAAAGCATCAGGGATGCTGGAGAAATGAGACTCGGGGTCATCGGCCTCTGCAAAGTAGACTGCGCTGGAGAAGAGGATCACCCCGATGAAGAGGAAGAAGATGAGGAGGCCCAGCTCCCTCATGCTGGCTTTCAAAGTCTGTCCCAAGATCTGCAGCCCCTTGGAGTGCCTGGAGAGCTTGAAGATCCTGAAGACTCTGACCAGGCGGATGACTCTGAGGATGGCCAAGGACATGGCTTGCTGCTGGCCCCCACCCCCATTGCTACTGCTAGCCCCGGGCTGCTGCTGCTCGTGGGCCAGCTCGGTGCCCAGGGT
>VXBC01005424.1:1043-12303 GCA_013399945.1 Ploceus nigricollis | reverse complement strand
CCTCAGGACTCTGGGATGCATTTTATCAGGTCCTGTGGACTTATGTGCATTCAGGTTCCTCAGGTGGTCATGAGCCTGATCTTAGAGTGGGAGGGACTTTGCTCCCCCAGTCCCCATCCTGCTGTCCATCCATTTGACAGGTGTGGGAAGAGAGGTTGGCATTGAAGATTGAGTCAAAATAGTTGAGTACCTCAGCCTTCTCTTTGTCCATTGTTACCAGTTTTCCAGCACTGTTTATCAGGGGGTAACACTTTCTTTGACCTTCCTTTTCTGGCTGACAGACCTGTAGAAGCCCTTCCTGTTATTCTTTGTGTCCCTTGCCAGGTTCAGTTCAAGCTTCACCTTGGCCTTCCTCATCCCATCCCTACCACAACCAAACTCCATCTCTATACTCTTCCCAGGATAACTGTCCTTGTTCCCACTGCCTGTGCATTTCCTTATTTCTCTTTAGTTTGACCAGCAGTTCCCCACTCAGCCATGCCAGTCTCTTGCCTTCCTTGTTCAGTTTTTTACTCCTGGGGATCACCTCCTGGGGTATTCTTTAGGCTCACCAGTGTATTTGGTTGCTCATGCAATGTCTGTGATTTTTGGTCTGCGAGACAGATGGTAGTTCAGCATACTCTGCATTACCTGTACAAAATTTTCCAAAAATGTAGCCTTTTTTAACCATTAAGTGGAATGTTCCCTCCATTTAATGTTTTTCTGTGGCCTTTGGGTATATAAGTGAGAATTATAGGCTACTTGTGGATTTCTTTTGAAAAGTTAGATGCTGCTGAATATCTTTATTTATCAAAATACAGGTTTATTTGCTTTCCATCTCAGTTGTCAATAATTACTACATCCCTGAAAATGTAGGCTTTTAAACTGAATTGAGCTAGAATAGCTTCTTATGTTACTCAATGAAATGTCTCAGCCTCTTTTGGAGTTCATTAAATAGTTTGTTTCAATAGTGATGTTGATATCAGTACCTCCACAGATTAATTATCAGACTTAGAAGAAACACACTGTTACTAATTTTTTGTACTTTAATTTCCTTGAATTTCATTGTATTTGTGCATGATGAAATTAGTAAACAGAGACAGCAGTTGTTCTTTGTTACTATTTGATGATGGTAATAACAGTATACTACTTTGAATTAAAGTTTCTGGGCTTGGTTTGTTTTAATACCAATGCATTGTTACTTCACGGTCACTCTATGCCAACTTCTTTTTCTGGAGCTTAGTTTCAGCTCTCAAGCATAAGCTGTCATTGTTCTTGAAAATAAAACTTTGTATTATTTAAATACCTTCTTCTTTAATGTGTCACTTTGTATATACTAATGTTGAGTTTTTAAATGTTATTATCAGGTGAAAAGAGAGAAATAGCTCCTATTTCTTTAAGATATTTCATCATAATAATAGCCTAACTTTCATAAAAACCTGAATTTACCTTAAATGACACTGGGAATTATGTTACTTTATCATGTCTGTGGGTTTTGGTTTGTTTTGTTCAGTTTGTTTTGTTTTTATAAATGAGAGTTATGACTCCACATTAGGTTTTTGCAATTTTATTTACATAAAATTTACATAGAATGTCTTTTTCTTCTGTGGAATAGTCCAGTTGGCCACATCTTTACAGCATATTTATCAACCTACACAAAAGGAACAGCTGACCAAAAACTGGCTGGTTTTATATACTTACAAATCCCTGTGTTTGTCTTAACAGGTGAAAAACCATTTGAATGTCCAAACTGCCATGAGCATTTTGCTAGGAATAGTACACTCAAATGTCACCTGACAGCCTGTCAGTCTGGAGCTGGAGCTAAAAAGGGAAGAAAGAAGCTGTACGAATGTCAGGTGGGTAATAGAAGTAGCAGAGTCTGAGGCTAGACACCTTCCTGTGCTGAGGGAGGGAGTGTGAGAGTACTGAGCAGGAAAGGCATAGAGGGTGGACTTTTGTATCCAAGAACTACTTTTAGCAAAATAAATTATAAAGGCTGCATTCAACCATGACATGAAGGTAAATTCTTATATCTGAGTAGTTGTGGATGGTCAGAGAACGAGAAAGCTAGATAAGTTTTCCCAGAATCAGCTTGTGAGACTTTAGGGAGTTGAAGATAAACAATGATAGCTTATTATTATAAACAACCTGCAGGTGTTGTTTTCCTACTCTTTGTTTCCCTGTTTTTCCCAAAGACTGTTTATAAGAAAGGCATTTTGCTAATTAGCCAATCAGGTGAAATGTATTGATTAATTGACCAATCTGGTCTATCTGTATCAGAACAATGTATAAAAGGAGAGAATTCGAAGTAAAGCAGCTATGCTGTGCAAACCAGCCTTCTGGTGAGTCTGTGTCGTTTCTTACTCAACAGCAATATCTAGTTCCATTTAAAATATGAAATTAGTGATATGGAGCTTCATAATAGTTAATCAGTTAGATTCCTGTGAGTAGGTAAACGTTCATCTGCATCTTACTAATCTTTCTGCTTCTTGATGTACAGACCTAGGCCTTTCCCGCTTGTGAGCATGCTTCACTAAAGCCCAAAATACAAAGTACTATTTTATTTCCTGTGGTGGTAGCTCTCTGGTCAGAGAGAGAGAAAGCTATAGCTAAGTTTTCCCAGAATCGGCCTGGGAAGCTTTAGGGAGCTGGAGATAAACATTGATAGCCAAATATTAAAACAACCTGCAGGTGGTGTTTTTTCTAATAATCTGTTTTGCTGTTTTTCTCATAAGGTTGTTTACAAATGGGTGTCTTGTTAATTAGCCAATCAGGTGAAATGTATTGATTAAATGACCAATCAGGTCCACCTGTAGCAAACTAAGCTATAAAAGAAGAGAGGATGAACTAAATGAGGCCTTTGCCACTTTGCCTTCTGATCCAACTATGTGTCATCTCTGACTCAACGGTCACAATTTCCTAATTTATTATTTTTCTGTTTAATACCAATATACTGACTGACTGGAAAGTCATTTCAACTTATGATGACAATCCGTAATGTCTTTTAAGCAAATATAAATGCTGTAGATGGATAGCTAGGGTACTTGGTTGCTATGCAACTGACATGTGAAAAGCTGTTCAGAAGAATATTACTTAGCTTTTAAAAGTCGATTCTGAAAAGCTAGAAAATATAAGAGCTGAGATTGGTTGTAGCATTTTTATTTGCCATTTTGCTGTCCCACTGCTGTGACAGTCTCAAATAAGGCTCTCACCTTATTCAGTTCACAGAATTGCTGTGGTTTGAGGTTAAATTGGGTCATGTAGTAAAGAAAACTGTTGGATATTGGCTTTATTTGTTTGAAAAAAAGAGTGATCTTATTCACAGAAAGCAGCAAATACTGCAGGAGGTGAATAAATTCATCATTTAATCAGAAGTTTCACTGATGCTGTGGCATTGCTTAGTTGTTATACTAGACTGAAGTTAATTCTTGGGAGCATGCCTTTGTCTTAAAAGATAAGTTTGTTTTGAACATGAGAACTACTGTATATTGCAAAATTGTACCTAGTAGCTTCACTGAAGATACTGTTTTGTCTTTGTGACCCTTTGGTTTAATTACTTCACCTTGTAGCTTTCTGTTACAGATAACTGTGAATGTGGGTTAGTGTTATTTCAGCCTCCAGCAACTACAAGAATTCTTGCATAAATTCTTGATTTTTTTTCTCTTTAAAACTGAATTTGAATAGTGTTCAATAAATAAAATCTTGGCTCACTGAACAAGAAGGAAAAAAAAAATTGCACTTGCTTGATGAGCGCTTTGGATGCTCTTCAGTGAATGCCTTGAGTTCTGAATTAGGCTGCACATAGCAAGAACAGTTAATTATGTGCTTGGGCATTACTGATAGTCATTACCTTTATGTATGACTAATTAATTTTGAGTACTTATCTATAAGGTTAGTATTTTAAGAAGTTTGTGTGCGCAACTTCTTTCTAAAGCATGAGCCTAGGGGACACACATATACAACAAGCATGTTACTAGCATCACAAACGCGGTTTTAAGATTTCAACAGCAAAATGGCAAAATGGGGATCTTCAGCTCCATTACACAGACCCATTCCTTGAGTTAATCCCTGTCAGATACTCCATCATGCTTTTGTGCTGTTGCTGTAAATTGAGGAGATGGAACATTCTGTTTCAAAATTATTTGCCAACAGTGAAGGGGTTCCAACAGTGAAATGCATGTTCTCTGCTTCTTTCTGAAGCCAAGAGCACTTGTATGGACAAAAACCCCTGACTCTATTTCTTTACTCCAAGCCTGACTCTACTCCACTCTTCTCTCTCTTCTACCCTGGCACCTCATTCATTTCTGCAGTCTTTGTGTATTGTTTTCAAGCTACTTACCTCACTGCCAGCTGAAGGGAAGTGTGCTCATGTGCTTTATGAAAATAGTATGTCTGCAGTCAAAGCAGTACTTTTAGCTGGAAGAGACTTAAAAGATGGAGTTTTAAGAGATTTTTAATCTAAATCTAAATTTAAATCTAAAATTGCTCAAATTTTTTTTTAAAATGGCAAAATGTGAGAGTTTAGTCTATCCAGCTAAATCTTACAATGCCATGACCAAATGAAAACTGATAAGTAAAAGTAGGCTATTAGTGCTGCATCTAGAACTTCAGTAAAAGGACAGTTTGAATTGCACTTTGATCATATGATATTATTATGTAAATAGATTTCCACTTAAAATTCTAGCGTCAGACGTTTATTGGTGTATGAATCTGTATGTGAATTTCACATAAAGTTAAAATAAGAAAGCTTTTACATGCTGTACTGACTCATTAATTTTGTAGGTATCCTCTGTATGCACAACTCAAAATGGCACACTGTATCTTAAAAATAAATAAATACCAGGTATTCTGTTTATTTGAAGCTGATTTCTCCGCTTTTACCTCTAACATACATGGTGGGTTTTTTTAATCCAAGTAGCAAGAAGCTATGCTATGTGAAGCCGTGATCTGAAATAGGCACTATACTTTGTTATATTTCTGTTGGCACTGTTTAACACACTGTATCTTTTGTTTCAGGTTTGTAACAGCGTGTTTAACAGCTGGGATCAATTTAAAAATCATTTGGTAATACATACAGGTGTCAAACCCAACCACTGTACCTTATGTGATTTGTGGTTTATGCAAGGCAGTGAGCTGAGAAGGCATCTCAAAGACATGCACAATATTTCAGAACAAATAGTGACAGAAGACATTCTTCCAGTGGAAGCTATGGAAGCTGAACCAGTAACATCAATGACTATAATAGAACAAGTGGAGCAAGTCCACGTGCTACCAGTAATTCAGGTACAAGTGGATCCTGCACAGGTAACTGTGGAACAGATGCACCAGGATCTCATACAGGACAATCAAGTGAAAGGCACACAGATGGAGGAACTGCAAGAACAGGTGCAAATTAGTTATTTAGAAATTGAACACATTCAGACTGAACAAGATGCTGAAGTTCATATGGAGCAATTACATGTTGGGCGTGTAAATCGAATACAGATGGAAGAAGTACAGGCAGAACTTATAGATGGAACAGACCCTGAACAAGTAGAATATGAAAGTGTTGATCAAGGAGAAGCAGAAGAAAATGAAACCAGTCAAGTAGATGATGCAGATATGGAAGATCATGAACAAGCTGAAGACTTAAAAAATCAACAATTAGTGGACACACAGAATGAAAAGGTGGATAACTAGGACAAATGACCACACTGTGCAGCTTTAGGAATGAAGTACCCAATTTTTTTTGCTAGCTTTTACATGGGTTTTTGAACCAATGGTCCGTGGTCACCTTTCCAATATGCTGTCCTTAGGAAGCTGGACAAGTGGACCAAAGTTAGTTTTCTTCATGTAGAACTAAACCTCTCATATGTGAAAAATAATTTTACCATTCATGTAATGCCATGGAACAGAAACCACCACAGCTTTGTTAGGATTTTAATAATGAATAGCTTGTATCATTTACATCATCCCTGGGTATATGTAAGAGTAACTTTGCCTCTTTTCCTCTTGCTATAGAAGCAAACTCTTGTTATAGATTTTCAGGGTGTCTGTGGCAGAAGAATCAGTAAAATCGGGTGGGTTCTAATGTAAGTGGATAATCAGGTACCTGTGAATTTTCTGGGCAGACGGTTTGCTGTTTCCTAACAGCAGTCCCTAACTTTCAGGCTGGGGAAAAAACATTGTTGCTGGAGGTCTCAGAGCACAAAAATACTGTGCCTTTTCAACAGGGGTGAAATTTCCACAAAGCTCCTAGAGAGAGTGCTCAGCATAGTTCAATAAAAGGCAATGCGGATAATGTTATAACACTTTATATTTTTGCTTAAAATTGTCAGCTACTGATTTAGGGGTTTTTTTCATTAAATTTAGGAGGGGATGAGGGAGGAAACATTCCATGTGGAGGCAGCAGGACACTCTAAAATGGACACTTTAAATTAGGAAAAGCTCAGTAGAATCTGTGGTAAACATGAGCTGGAAGAAAGCTACCAGCAGACTCTTCTTTTATAAATTGTCCTTTTTGAAAAGGAATCTTTTTAAACATATAGAGAAGGCTTGTCTATATGGTATCAAGTTCCTAACTTTTTTTAATGAAATTCTGACGCTTGACACAAAGACGTTGTACTAAAAGTAAAAGCCATAGGTATGAATGCTAAAATGTGAATGGAAAAGTAGGAGTGCAAATATTTTAATCAGTATTAGACAACAAAACAATAGCATCCATGAAATATTGCATTATTTTCTTAATCCAATAAATTAGGAACAACTGAGTGACTGTCAATTACAGTGCCAGATCCCAGTGGCAAGAATCAATATAATTTTAATAACTTTAACGTAATGACCTATTAATCTTAAGTTTGTTTAGAAAATACTTGTCTGGCTCTATGTTTAAGGATGCTAAGAACTTCCAATTCTCAATTATTGCCTTGAGATTGGAAGTGCCTCCCTGCTTCTGAAAAGCTTTGTTTTCAAAGTCCTAAGTAAAGGGAGGAATTTTTGCAAGGATGTTCCCTAATGTTCTTGATATTCCTATAGATCTTGCTTAAAATCAGGCTTTTCTATTCAGTCTTCTCCAAATGCAAAATTATTTCTTGAGATTTGTGCTTTTATTTAGTATAATTCAAAATTATTCTTGTGTTTCATCGTAGCTATCCTTGGAGAAATTGTTGCAAAACAAATATGAATCTCAATTAAAATTTCAAACAATTTAATTAACGTAATTTGCATTCTTTTTTTTGTGATATTTTGTGTCATGGTGCGTTGGGAAATGGAGAGATGACACGACATCGAGGTTTCATGCAGCAGAGAGCCTTTATTGGTGTACATAGCCCTTTTTATAGGCTATTCAAAAGACTCTGCGTTCAACTCTGGTTACCACCCAGCTATTGACCAATAGCTACCTGCTTGCATTCATATCAGAGACTGGCTCTCTGTAGCCAAACCCCTCCTCCTCTTATGAGGCATGCAGTCCATCTTATGCCGTGATAGTTTTGTATGTTCTGAGATGCAAATAATATGGGATGAGATTATGTGCAGAGAAAAGAATGTGGCTTGATGTTACTCATGAAAGTAAAAGATAGCTATTGGATTTATACCTGGCTTCTGATAAAAAGCCTGCCTTTTGATAATGTGGAGGGGGTGTAACATGCTTAGCTGCATAACTCTAAATTTTTAAACATTTATGCATATAGACACCAGATCTGTATCAATGGAATTAAAGGAACAATCTGATTGTGTCTAATTAATGAAACTAACTTAGGCAATTTAAGTCCAATGTAAATTGAGCAGTTAGGTGATATTGATAGCAGGGCTATAATTTGGTAAGCACAGTTGGGCTATTTTTTTGTTCTGTTTGATCTCTCTTTTTTAAGAACAGCTTGCAAATTTGGTAGGAGAGAAATGATGCTTTGTTGTTGTGCCCAGTGCTGCCTCTATTACAGACTTCTGTTGAGCCTGGGTGGGAATGCAGTGGGGGCATGACCAATCCTCTCCTCACCCTGAGGGACAGGGTGAAAGGCTCTCCTCAAGTAATAACTCCACCGGAAAGTGTTTCCCTTTGCAACCCCCTCTTCCCTAGAATTTCCTTCCCAAATTGCTTCTACCAGTGGAGTCCCCCATGCCTCCTTACTGCAACAGCAACTGCAATGGCAGGAGGGATGACTGACTTGGAGAGTCAGTTCTGGTTGCCCTCTGTAACAGCCACCTTGCCATCCTCTTTCTGCCACAAATGTCTGTATAGACCTACAGACCTCTCCAAACTATGTACCTATGTGTGGTATCCACATTCTTCTTTCTCTCAGGAAATTTTCATAGAGGAGCAGAGAGAGAAGAAAGAGAAAACAATTTCTATTTCTGTTCCTTGTTTCTCCCATGTGGAATGCATTTGGAGATTGTTTACCTGGGGTGATTGGTTCATTGGATTCTGGTGAGGACTGTTTGGCCCTGATGGCCAATCATGCCATTTATTGTAAAGAATGCAGGTGAATCCAAGATGGGAAGAAATGATGATGTCTGACTCCAGAAGGCTGAATGATTTCTTTATTATATCTATATTATAATACATTAATATACTATTTAAAAAGAGATACTAAAACTACATCCTACATTTCTAACTACCATATCTAACTACTAACTCTAACTTCACTCGTGACTCTCTCCCTCAGACAGTCCAGACACAGGTGGACGTGATTGGCCATCAGGGCCAAACAACCCTCACCAGAATCCAATGAACCAATCACCCCAGGTAAACAATCTCCAAATGCATTCCACATGGGAGAAACAAGGAACAGAAATAGAAATTGTTTTCTCTTTCTTCTCTCTCTGCTCCTCTATGAAAATTTCCTGAGAGAAAGAAGAATGTGGATACCACACCTATGCACCATTGGAGGAGTTCTTTCCTTTAAATAAGTATATACTGCTGGTCCCCAGAGTGCCCTGTGTTATGCAGGTACTGGTCTGTAGCTTGCAATGAGGCAGCATGCAGCTGCACTTTTTTGCCTGGTGCCTGCAGTGGGCCATGTCACATGAAGTGAATGCTTGAATTTATGCTGAATGAAACTAATTGGCTAAAGCACTGGAGTCTAGGCAGTGAGAAATGGAAAAGTTGGAATGAACAAAAACCTGTGAGGTGTGTCTGGATACAAAATAAAAAGTGATCATTAAATTGAGACTTGTGGATTTATATACAATATTCATGAGAGGCCACAAACTACTTCTGAAAGAAGGACAGGGAGAGGAAAGGGTGCTGATCAATAGTTTGAGATCTGCTAAGTTATTCACACAATATAAGAAAGGATTAGCTGCTTTTTTTTGAAAACAGTTGCAAAAGCATGTTTCATCTGCAGACTTATGAGGATGGAATTGGATGTCAGTCCTGTGTGAGATGGTCACTAGAGGAGGATCATGCAGCTTCTGCTGTTTCAAGCTTGTAGTGGAATTTTTAATTAGCTAATGGTGCAGAATATGGTAGTCTCTTACACAAATTCTGTAACTCAGTATTATTTCGAATGAGGAAACATTTAAACAGATGTTTAATTTGGTTGCTTACTTTTAAGGACTGCAGTATGTGTTCTATAGGGACTATTGTGAAAATGTAACGTAGTTAGAATTTTTTTTGTTATTTCTAACAACTTCCTTTTTAAACTGTAGTCTTTGCTTCTAGAAAATAATTTTTTAATTGAAGCAACCTGTTTACAATGAAAATACAAATAATTTGTAGCTTGTTAAACACTTGGCAGCTCAGGCAAGTAAAACAGAAGCTGGAGCTCACTAGCTCAGATCTTGTAAAGCTTCAGCCATGGCTAGACCTAACTGTGGGAGCATGCCTGTGTTTGCATCCTGGCCATAGCTTTGTGTGTGGTGTGAGTAATGCTCTCACAGCTCCTTCATACTTCTTTCCCTAACTGGAACCTTGACATCTATAAACGTCTCTGCTGGGACTTGTCTTTCCAATTCCTTTGAGAGCTTGGTGGCCTGTTGAGGAAATAATTTGTACCATTAAAAGATCTGAAACTAGAAAGGGAGGTGCAGCATGTAAGTCCTAGGGTGAGGGTCTCTAACATGGGGGTACAAGGACCCGGAGGGTGTAAGTGGTGTGCAGGGGGCTGTGCCTGGCAGATGATAGCCAGTCGTGGGATTGCAGCCCATTGCCGCCGGAGCTGTCCAAGGTTTCGTAACAAAGATGGCTGCAGTGGCTGCCTAGCCTGGACTGCAAGCCCTCTCAACTGGGGTGTTGGGAGTTGGGCAAGTGGGGGATGTGGTGAGGCAGGGAGGTCTGTCCCCATCTCATGAGGAGAAGAGTGATGGCAGGTGGTTGGCAGGGACTGCAGCGGTGCTGAGGCCCACAATCCCAGGCAGGCCTCCTCTGTCCAGAGTTAGCCTGCTGAAAGGTTGAAAGAAGCAGTGAAGCACTGCAAATCCAAGGCTGGAGGCAATGGGGAGGGAGCCAATTTTCAGTGGAACCACAGCACCAGTGGTGGCCAGCTACGTCCCCCGCTCGGGTGGAGATCTGGCCCCTGGAGGTGGCACTGCCTCAGCCAAGCATCCCAGGCTGCTCCTTGTCAGATTCTGCTAATGGATTGTTGTGGGAAACGAAGGCTGAGCCACTGCACGTTACCAGCTTGCTGTGAACATGCATGGACTCCTCACACCCGTATGTTCTGAGTTTTATAATTCTGGTGCTCTTCCAGCACAACTGGGTCTTAAAGCTTTTGCCAAGGTGTTATGGGTTGACCCTGGCTGAACAGGTGCCCACCAAGCCACTCTATCACTCCACTCTTCAAGTGGACATGGGAGAGAAAATATAATGAAAGACCCATGGGTGGAGATAAGGTCAGGGGGAGATCATTCACTAAATACCGTCATGGGCAAAACAACTCAATTTGGGGAAACTAGCTTAATTTATTATCAATCAAATCAAATTAGGATAGCGAGAAAATAAAAACTAAATCTTAAAACACCTTCCCCCAACCCTTCCTTTCTTTCTGGGCCTAACTTTACACCCAAATTCTTTACCTCCTCCCCCTCATCAGTGCAAGGGGACAGGGAATGGGGCTGTGGTCAGTTCACACATTCTCTCTGCTGCTCCTTCTTCCTCAGGGGAGGACTCTTCCCCTACTCCAGTGTGGGTCCCTTTCCATGAGGTCAGTCCTTCAGGCACAGCCTGCTCCAGCATGGGCTCCTTCAGGGGCTGCAGGTGGATCTCTGCTCCCCCATGGACTGCAGGGGCACAGCTGCCTCACCATGGACTGCACCACAGGCTTCAGGGGAATCTCAACTCTGGCACCTAAAGCACCTCCTGCCC
>VXBC01005423.1:45313-81217 GCA_013399945.1 Ploceus nigricollis | reverse complement strand
CCAACCTCATTATTCTGTGATTTGCATAACCTGGCCTCTGCTGAGCAAAACTTCTTTGGTCCATCCAAGAGTATCTTTGGCTGCTCATTGGGAAGGCAGCCTGGGAACTGCTTCCTGGTGCTTTGCCATCCCCTGGGCAAAGGAGATGCCATTCCCATCTGCTGGGTCGGACACATGGGAGCTACCAGATCTGTCTCATGTAGGCAGCAAACGTACTGTGTGTGGTTCTGCATGAAACATGTTCTGTTTGTGGCACTGTCAGGCCAATCTCCAGCTGCTCCTCCAGGGAAAATGCACAGCTCTTCATCTCACCCTGCAGGGAGAGGCTTTTTCCTTGGAACTGATGACCAAAGGCATGAGGGTCATTCCTCAGTCTCACAAGAGGCCCCCCTGGGAGTTTCCTGTATTCAATTAAATGCTAATCTACAAAAAAGAAAAAAAATACTATTTTCACTAATCTAAGTTCTTGATCTTGCTGGGAGCTTTTAGAAGAGAGGAAAGTTAAATTTATCAAAACCCAAATGTTTATTCTCATGTGTTATTTTCACATCCAAAATCAAATTAAGACATTAAGTCAATATTAGATGTTTGCTTAACTATCTTAGTCTCTGGGTACAAAAGCCACACTTATGATGAAAGTTGTATAAGATTAAACCTCCTTTGATTTCTGAGGAACTACTTACCTGTTGTGTACCTGGATGGGATCCTGTGAAGTTACTCTCNATCTCACCCTGCAGGGAGAGGCTTTTTCCTTGGAACTGATGACCAAAGGCATGAGGGTCATTCCTCAGTCTCACAAGAGGCCCCCCTGGGAGTTTCCTGTATTCAATTAAATGCTAATCTACAAAAAAGAAAAAAAATACTATTTTCACTAATCTAAGTTCTTGATCTTGCTGGGAGCTTTTAGAAGAGAGGAAAGTTAAATTTATCAAAACCCAAATGTTTATTCTCATGTGTTATTTTCACATCCAAAATCAAATTAAGACATTAAGTCAATATTAGATGTTTGCTTAACTATCTTAGTCTCTGGGTACAAAAGCCACACTTATGATGAAAGTTGTATAAGATTAAACCTCCTTTGATTTCTGAGGAACTACTTACCTGTTGTGTACCTGGATGGGATCCTGTGAAGTTACTCTCCAGGTACACAAGAACCACCAAACAAATTCAAAATAATTACACAAGACAGTTTCCCTAGTTTTTTGTTTTGTTTTGTTCTTATTGTTGCTCTTGGTTATTATCTGGGTTCTCCTCCAATGGGATTTACAAATTCAGATTTCACACAGTGACTGTGCAAATATTGGAGCTCCAATAGCCAACAGCAAAACCCAAACATATGAATCTTTTGTACTTTCAAAAATATCCTTCCCTGGTGGATGGCACTCCATTTAGGAGTGACTCAGCAAAATTACCCAGATGATTATTTATGCCTGTGTAAACATCAGATCCATTCTAAGGAATACTCAAAGGCCACGACAACATGAGCTGCTTCTGAGAATCCAGGTCACATTCACATTTCCTCTGAAAATAACAACTGCTTCAGCAAAAGAAGTCTGATTTTACTTGATATTATTTTTTAGGAACTGCTAATTTGTCATTCATTGTAAACTCAGAGCCTAAAAATGCTTCATAATCTAAAGAACCTTCCAAGGAGGCAGATTCATTTACTGAAGAGAATTAAGAGAGAAAATACACTCAAGATCAGCCTGATCTGTCTCAAGTGCTGGATGGATGGTTCTGCTGTGCCAGTGGGTTTGAGGGGTTTTACATCAGATGCTGAAGTAGTCCAGAAAATGCCAGCACCATTCAATAGCAGTACTGTACCTTGGGAGAGCAAGTTGACATCCTTTTGTTTTCCTTTCATATGAAGTTCTATTTTTCCCCACTACCTTCACAAAATATTCAAAGCCCAAAGGAAATGAAATTGTGTGATATAAATATGGTAGAAAAACCTGCAAGCTCAAGAAGGCTGAACCAGTTGTTCTGAGCTGGAAGTAAACAGGTTGCACTGCCTCCATCCTGCAGAGAGTAAATGCTAGGAGCAGTGATTTTTCTCTGTCCTTCCCTTGCTGGTTTATATGCAGGTGGAATTTAATTGCTCTGGATACCCACAAACACTTTTTGTCTAGGTAAACTCTGAATTGTAGATATGTAAAAAGATTTAAAAGCAAGTGGTTTTATCTTGATTTTTGAGAGAAAAAAAATACAGAAAAGAAAAGAAAAAAAAAGAGGAGAAGGTTTGGCTGCTAAGTGTCTTCCAGTTTCAAGCATGAGAAGTCTCCAGAAAACGGCAGTTCAAGAGTATCAGACAGATTGTGATTATCAGTGAGCACAGGTGAGGAAGGCAGAACATGAGCCATTGACCACATAGTTTGGGAATGTATAAGCCAGCTCTTGTGAATACACATGCAGATAGTCCAGGTTAGCACATCACATCCTTTTCTTCTAACAGCTGCAGAAACTTGTTTTAAGAAGCTGTACTGCTAAGGGAAAAGGGAAAAACCACTCCCTAGGGTTCACTGAATTATGGAATGGTTTGGGTTGGAAGGGACATGAAAGATCATCCAGTTCCAACCCCCTGCCATGGGCAGGGACACCTTCTACTATCCCAGGATGCTCCAAGCCCTGTCCAACCTGGTCTTGGCCACTTCCAGGGATCCAGGGGCAGCCACAGCTGCTCTGGGCAGCCTGTGCCAGGGCCTTACCACCCTCACGGGTAAGAATGTATCCCTAATATCCCATGTAACCCTGCCCTCTGGCAGTGGGAAACCATTCCCCTTTGTCCTGTCACTTCATGCTCATGTTCAAAGTCTCTCTCCAGCTCTCTTGGAGGACCTTTAGGCACTGGAAGTGGCTCCAAGGTCTCCCTGAAGTAATTTCTTCTCCAAGTTGAACACCCCCAGCTGTCTCAGTGTGTACCTGGAATATGGCTGCAGACAGAGAATCCAAACCTGCCCATCTTTAGCCTCATGAAGTGCAGTAATACACATCACTCCAGGACACAGCTCCTGCTCATGTGACACAAGAGGAGTGCCCCTATATAATGCACATAAAAGTTTCTCAGTGCCAATTGTGGTGCCAGAATTTTCCATATGAAAGCATTATATGCCAGGTAAACTCATAAAATGGAAATCTGAGAACTAGTCTTAGAACACATCTGTTTGCAGAGCACACATTAAACTTACAGGTACTTTCACATCTGACAAATTAAAAGCCCTCTTTTAAAACCAACTTGTGTTTTTATGTTTCTAAGTCATCTAGAACACAGCACTGTCAAATGGAGAGTTTCTCTCTGAATATCCCCTGCCTGTGTGAATGGCTACTCCCCTCACCTCCAACACTGACCTCTTCAGGGTTTGTCTCCTTTCATGCCATCCAAGCCTGTGGACCTTCTCAGAAGAAAAGGAGGAAGGAGAAGGAAGAGGAAATGGCTTCCTATTTACCCTTGCTGCCTGTACTTTTCTCTTCAAACCCTCCTTTTCATTCAGAGTGAAGGGCCATGTCACAGAATCACAGAATCAATTAGGTTGGAAAAGACTTCCAAAATGATCGAGTCCAATCTTTGACCACCTTGTGGCACCATGTGCCATGTCCAGTCATTTATTGAACACTTTCAGGGATGGTGATTCCACACCCTCCCTGGGCAGCCCATTCCAATGCTTAACCACCTTTTCAGTGAAGAAATTCTTCCTGAGATCCAGTTTGAACCTCCCCTGGTGCAGCTTGAGCCTGTGTCCTCTCATCCTGTCACTGGTTCCCTGGGAGAAGTGACAGACCCTCACCAGAGTTGCAGAGAGCAATAAAGTCTCTCCTGAGCCTGTTTTTTTTCTGGGATAAACAATCCCAGCTCCTTCAGCCACTCCTCATAGGACTTGCCCACCAGACCCTTCATCAGCTTCATTGTCCTTCTCTGGACTCACTCCAGCACCTCAATGTCTTCCCTGAACTGAGGGGCCCAGAACTGGACGCAGGACTCAAGGTGGGGCTTCCCCAGTGCCAAGTACAGGAGGGCAATCACTGCCCTGGTCCTGCTGGCCACACTATTGCTGTTACAAGCCATGATGCCATCGGCCTCCTTGATCACCTGGGCACAGCTGACTCAGGTTCAGCTGCTGTCACCAGCACCCCCTGGTCCTTTCCCACTGGGACACTTTCCAGCCATTTTGCCCCAGCCTGTAGCACTGCCTGGGGTTATTGTGGCTGAAATGTGGGACCCAGCACTTGGTCTGGTTGAACCTCATTCTGTTGCCCTCCCACCATCAATCCAGCCTTCTGGCCAGATCCTTTGCAGACCCTTCCTGCCTTCCAGCAGATCAACATTCCCAGCATACTTGACATTATCCATGAACTTACTGAGGGTTCATGCAATAAGACACGTAGTACAAATAAATCCTATTTCATCAGGAATAAATAAAGCCATGGGAAATATAAACATCAAGGCTATAGAGTGAGAATAACTCAGCAGGAATACTAACCAGTAAAGTAATGACACATACACTCTTATCTCGAAACAGAAAACTAGACCAAAACCTCCTCATGTCTTCTGAATTATAAGGAAGGGATCCATCCCATTTGGCTTTTGTCATATGCCATGTAAGCATCTGTAGTTAATCTGGTCAATCTGGGCATTGTTAAAGTCAATGCAGAGAAACAGGTCAAGACCCTGAGTCATTTGACCTGTACATATACATAAATAACTATATGTCTCTGTGTGTGTATAAATACATATTCACATACATATATTACAGAATAATAATATATGTATTATTATATATAATATATATTTATTATTATATATATAAAAGCAATAAGGTGAGATGAATTGCTCTCTAAAGGGACTTGTCCTCCCCACTGCCTGCCTCAGACACAGCCACTTGCATTCAGCCAGGTGAAAACCATCTTACCTAGCCAAGCGTGGCTAAAAAGAGGCAGAAGAATATCCAGACATTGCAAATTCCCAAGAACAAGAACAAGAACATGTCAAGTATTATGTGTGTTTGAGCCTGTCCTCAGATGCCTTTGCGTTGGGCTCTCTCACTCTCTGCAGCTACGAAAGGAGCTGTCAAATTAATCGGCTGCCACGATCTGCAGCATCCTTGTCTGTGCTGGAGGAATGATGTAGGAACTGTCATGGAAGGCACAAACCCAAAATAATTGGGAAGAGGGGAGTGATGAGGAATACATGTATATAGTAAACCATAAGGGAATCCAGTCAGATTTTCAGCTGTAGTGGAGGGGGTGAAGGGATTTAATTTCCAAGGGAAACAATTTGAGGAGAAAAGTGTGCCTGCATTTGACCCACCTGGATGGGGAAGAGCCAGGGGGACATCAAAGGTGTCCAGCAAAGCTGCTCTGTTTGCGGGGAGGATGGTGTGTGGGCTGAAATGACAGTGGCACCATTTAATGTGCTTGGAAGAATGGTCCATATGTACTCCTGGTGGCTTGGGAGGGGCTGCAGTTATATTAGAAATACATCTGCTGCATGGTAGGAGGAGGAGAAGTGGGTTTGGGAAGCAGTTTCAGTCAGGGCTCTTTCCCCATCAGTCAGTGATGGGGTGCAGTCCTCCTACCAGCACTCTGTAGGTGGAAAGTCATGCTGTCCCTATAAGAGTTGGGCTATAACATCTGCCACCTTCACACATTGGATTTAAGTGTCCAGGCTTCCTCCTCATTTGCCACTGCTGGTCTTGGGGTTGCTGGTACAATCTGGTTTCTTCTGTGGCAAGTCATTAATTTCATGAGTTTGCATCTGAATACCACAATTCCCTGAGAAGTCTTCCCTACAACAGGAAAAACACTTTATTACAGGTGGGAAGAAGCAGGTTTTCTATGGCTTCTTCTATATTTACTATGAGAAACAACAGAGAAACAGCAGAGTATTTTTTGCAGGTGACACCATTTAGGATCTCAGTTACTCTTTCATTTGTCAGTTACTATTTCATCTGGCATTGGCTATTTCACCTTTGTTCCACCACAGAGCCAGTACAATGTAGATCATTCTTGACACTTTTTCACATAGCATATTTTCAGAAATCCTACAAATTTCAGAAATATTTCAGAAGTTTCAATATTTCAGAAATAGCCCAGGCAATCTGCACCATGGTTGACTATCTTCACTAAAGCACATTTCAAAGCATTGCTTACACTTTATATGGCTTTATCCAGCTATGAATTGACAAAAATCTATTTCTAATGTGGTTTCACGAGGTCCTCCCTTCCCGCTGTTCAAGAAAAATCCCCATTCAGCTAAGAAGCAGCAGGTATTAGTAAGGAACATGAAGAGAAACAGGGATAAGGATTAGCAAAGAGAGGGGAGAAGAGGAGAATTCCCAAATGTTAAATAGGTTCATCTTGGCTTAACTAGGCTGGGGAGCCTGTGAACAGGAACAGCCTTGGTGCATCTCAGCGTAGTAACAGAAACAGGGAGGAGGCCAGACTGAAATAAATCTGAAGTACAAAGTTGTCAGTGCACAACTCTGAAATTAGGGGGATGAAGGAAACAGAATTACGTGGTTGTGGTGGCAGATGCTCCCCCAGACTTCCCACAGTTTGGCCAAAGAGAAAAAGACTGATTGCATAACCTGTCTGAAACTATGTATTTGCATAATTAACCTTAATTTTCCCACAGAATTAATCTCCCACCCATTATTTGAACTGCCATTCTCAGTTCCACAATGGCTGGGACAAAGACTGCTTTTTAGAATTAGAGAACCACAGAATGATTTGGGTTGGAAGGGATCTTAAAGCCCATCTCATTCCATCCCTCTGCCATGGGCAGGGACACCTTCCACGATCCCAGGTTTCTCCAAGCTCGATCCAACCTGGCCTTGGACACTTCAGGGATGAGGAGTCCACAACCTCTCTGGGCAACTTGTTCTGAGATTTTTTTTATTTCAAAAGCTCTGATTCTTCCTTTTCTTGTGCCAGTATTTAACAGCTGAATCAGACAATCCCAAAATCCAGAGTCATATTTAACACCAAAGAAGATGTCCAGAAATCTAAGCACTGCAATAGGGAGAGGCTGATCCAATTGATAACTCTTCTGCCTCTAGGGATTTTTTGGTTAGATTTCACATTTTCCTCATTCTGTCCCACTTACCTTATTGTCTGCTTGGTGAGTCACACAAAGGCAATGGGAATGATAAGCAGAACAAGCCAGATAGCTGTAAAACCTGAAAATGAATATGGTTAGCACCTGGAATCTTCTTAATTATTGCATTTACTCCAGCTGGGAGAAACAGGCAAGATTAGGGATAGGGTCTCATCTTGCCCCTCTGCCCAGAGGCAGGAATTTTTCCATGTTTCCCCATTGCTCCCAGAACCCAACCAACTAGAGATTGACCACAGTCAAATAACCAAGGACTGCTGATGTTGTGGTCTCTGGAGTAGTTTGTAAAACTCCTCCTTCCCTTCCTTAATCTCATTCCATTTTTCCTTCTCACCATAGTATGCACTACAGTTTTCTACAGACTCCAGCTGGCATCAAGAGCCCTTGTGCAAAGTCTTGAGCATATGCACAGTAAGATACAATTTCTATTTCATCAGCTAATGATGATGGGGAAGAGGGAGAAGAAAATCTCTTCAGACTGATCTAAATGCACTGGTTTAGCTGTGAAGAAATGTTCTATTTGCCCATCTTTTTTTATTCCTTTGAAAATGTGAAGAAAGCTCAGCATTTAAATATTTACATTTTTTCTGCTTTTTTCCAGTTGAAGTGATTGACTGAATTCACGGAAAGTCTCAGAGAAGAATCTCAAAATGACTCAGTTTAAAAGACAGACTTTTGATTGATCCATTTTTTTTTACATTCCTTATAAATATTTGAAAATTTCTTTATAAAAGCTTAAGTGCTTAAACAATCTGTTTATACTGTCTTTATATAAACTTCTCACACAATGCATGGGTATAGATTTGTCCTGCAGCGTATTTAGTAGCTCTTCTAACAGAAATGGATCTCTTTGGAATAGAACAACAAACTGAAAGACCAACTAAGTGCTCTGGGTGGTGAAGTCTTTAATAAAATGGCATACCTGTCACTGGCAGTGTCCCTGATGAGGAGGGGAAATAGGACAGAAGAGTCAAACCTATGAAAAGAGAGAAATTCTTGATTTTTGTATCAATTTGCTCTTCTGATGAAGAGCACCAGAGCAGTGATGAGGACAGAGTCAGCCAAAGAGCCAGCTGATTCCAGCACAAAGCAGTTCCAAGGGTAGAGTCTGACAGCTCTCCCTCTGCACAGAACATTTAAAAATTGCCATGTTTGTTTCTTGGCCATCAACAGATCTTTCCAGCCTGGATACCAACATACCTGCTGACCTGATACCTGTTAATGGTGGGCATGAAGTGAACTAGAATGGGATTCATCTAAGATCTATACTTCATATAAGACTGGAAGGATGACTTTCAAGGTGCCAAGATAGTACTTGGAATCATGGTTTCAACCAGGACCTGTTTTTGCCCAAAAATGTAAGCTAAAACTTCCCTGGTGCAAGAAATTAATTGAATTTCTCTCTTATCCTGAAAAGGAAGCTCTGAACTTGCTCCGATATGGGGCAAGATTTTTAACAAGACATCCTATAATAGTGTTTTTTTGATAAATTTTTTGTGCTGAACACTGAAGGAGAACTGAGAAAGTTCCAGCCTCATTACAGATGTCAGATCATAACAAATACAAAGGCATCACTTTAGGGGAATAAATATTTGGTGCTCTATTTGCAAGGACCTGACCTTGCTGAGGTTTCAGAGCATTTTGCAGGAAACTGGAATTACTGTTTTGTTGAATTAAAGGCTGAGGGGGCTTCTTTTGTTATCCAGTCCCATGTTTTTCACAATCCCAATCTAAAAATCTTAGGATATTTCTAATTTTTAAGTATATGTAATTTCAATAGGCTGTATTATTTTCTAGGACTGGTTTGTTGATGGGCTATATCTATCACAGTAAGAAATTCTTTTATCCTGATAGCACCAAGTGAAATTTTCAATGATGTCATGATGGAAGAGGAAAGACCAGACAGCAAATTGTGACTTCTGTACCAGGAACACTCTGAACCAGGCAGCACAGAGAAACAGATCTATGAAACAGGGGAGAAAGTCCTGGACTGATGCTGAAACAGTGTGTGCAGTGGCCTGGTATGGTCACAAGGGCTGGAATGGCAAAACAGGCTGAATTTCTCACTGACAGACATTCATTTTACAACTATAAAAGCCACAACACACTTTCACAAGGCAGAAAATCTGAACATTTTCCTGGAAATGTGGAGTTTCTCCCCTGAGCAGGGACACCTATTTCACAGTTACTTCCCAAGGGATTGAGTGAAGGAATCTGTCAGTGTACATTATCATCATTTCAGTGGTAAGTTATATTTGACTCCTAATCAATAATATGTCTTTTGTTGGTTTTAATATATGTATCTTGATACAATGCACTGTTTTATGTTATGCTATAATCTGCTAGTAGTTATTTTAGTTTTATACTGTGTAGTAAGTAATTCTGATGAAGGTCTTTTGTCTGTTACCTCCTGTTAATTTGTCTTAATAAGCAATTCCTTTTTATATAAATACATCTGATTTGCCATCAGTAGAACTTGCAGGACAGAGTGATTGCTTGAATTTAAACTGTTGGCAAAATCTGAGGCTAAGGAAGGATTTGCCTTCATTTCAACCCCTTTCTGTGAAGGTGTTTAAACACACAAGGGAGTTCTTTCTTCCCCTCAATGGCAGGGCTTCTTTAGTAAACTTTCTTGAAGCTCCCACTCTCCCCATGACATCTGGAGGGTCTGAACCCCACATGAGCAGCTCAGGATATTGCTGTGGTGTAATCACAACCATCTTACCTGGCCCAATGGTCTGTGGTGGCCACTGGTTGCTGTCATTGGTGCATCTCATATCAAGGGGGGTCCAGTAGATTTTGCCGTTCACCTCCTTGCACGTCCTGTTGCCAAAGGTGGGGGGTCTCTTATCATAACCTGTCTGGCATTTGAAATGTAAGACTTGTCCCACGTAATGCTTTTGGGGCAGCCTTATGGAGGCATATGGAACAGTCTTGGGAGGACCACAGAAATCTGTGGGAGCACAAGGCAGCACACGGTTAAAGCAGACAGATTTTGCATACTGCTTCTGTTCCTGAAAATCTTGTGTTCTTAGAAAATATAGACAAGCAGGATATAGCAAGCCTTTCTAATTCTTGGTTAGGATATAAAATACTCATTTGCTTATACCATATCACCTTATTCAGCCAAGATATTACAGAAATCGTTTCTTTCCCTCTGTCTGAAAAATAATTAAATATTATTCATCATTTTTACACTACTTCCATGGAAATCAGCAGGAGAAGTATTGAATGAGCTCTTATTTACCTTTTTGTTTGGACTCTGAAAGGTTTTCTTGCTTCTGGGGTGCAGGGCTCCTTGGTTCTCTTTCTGGCTTCTCTGTAAGTTCTAACTTCATCATGGGAGCCATTGACGACAATTTTTTCTTATCTGTGGAGAAGTTACATTTCTTGAGTTACAGCAGGACAAATATCAGAACAAAGTGACAGAGCACCCAAGCTTCTAGAGGTTGGATAAAACTGTTTCAAGTGCTGACTTATAAAAATAAGCACAAAAGATCTTTTGTTAATTCCCAGATTAGTTTTATACCAAGTAACACATAGAGGAGAAACACCTCTATGTGTAGAGAAAAAACAACACTCACTCACCAAAGCATACAAATTGTTGGTGTGTCCAAACAGCACCCTGCTGTCTACTCATACACTGAATTCCTAGGTATGCACTAGCTTCTCTGTCATAGCCAGGGTCACACTCATAGTACAGTTTGGTCTCTAGTGGATACCTGTCAGCAGTAACATCAGCAAATTCAGTTGGTGGAAGACGTGGGCATACACCTGCAAATAGAAACCCTGAGAATCAGGACATCAGGGCAGCTTGGCACTTTACTTTATGGATCAAGGACTGCCCTGTTCTCAATACCAGACATGTCCAGCAGATGGACAACATGAAACACTGTCAACATTTTCTTAATGAAGCTGTACACAATTGTTTTGGAGAGCAGCTACCCCACCAGAATGTGCAGCCCTCAGTTTATGGAGTGAGGCACAATAGGCAAAAGTAAGCAATTAAAAGTTGCAATCATCTATAAACAAACATTAGGAATGGGCATAGACTCTCAGTTCTGTCTGAGGACACCAAAGAGCAACTTACTGTGAAATAAGTTTGCAAAACTAAATATAACTTGCCCCAAAACAAGGACATGAAGTGTTGTGTCATCAGCAAATCATATCTAAATATACTTCTCAATCGGTTGGAATGAATTAAGTTAGATCATTTCAGTGCACTTGAAAAGCCTGCTCAAGCTGAGCTGGGGACCCAGAGGTTGATAAAGGCACTACTTAATTATTATTTAAGGCCTAAAGGCTGAGAAATTAAAGGATCAAATAGTCTGGTTGCACCAGGCCTGGCACTCTGGATCTTTGGGTGCATGATCCGTGGCCCTTTATCCTTATGCACAACAGTAACAGCTATCAGGAGTGAAATTTCTTAGTCATCATATGCTTACATTTTCTGCAGCCGTAATTAATGCAGCCTTAGCAACCAGCAGGAATGACTGCCAAAGGCCCTCGAGTCCCTCATAGTTGTTCATCACTTGGTGCCTGCCCTTGACTCCCAAAGTGTTTTCTCCTTTTAAGACCAACAGCAACTCAACCTGTGACTCCCAGCCCCAGCCCTGCAATGCCCTTTTCTTTCATTTCCTCACTTCGATACTTTCTGCCCTTTTTACTTTACAATGTCTTGCTGTTTAGTAAGTCACAAAGTTTAAAGAAGGCAACAATGAAAGGTATGTGAGCAGTTTAACAGCTAATCTGCATAGGGGTTGTTTTAATCCCCTTGTACCTCTGTGTTATCAAAGGATTAGCCTTGTAAACTACATCAGACTGTGGCTTTGAGAGAAGCGACTGCACTCGAAATAGTTAACCACATGGTTTACCACAGACTGTCAGGGTGATTAAAATTAAAGAGTTATCAGATCAGCAGCAAGTTGAGATCATGTACTCTCACTTTCCCTGAAAGCTAAAAGCTTGTTTCCCTCAAGACTTCAAAAGCCTCTTTGAAGCAGATTGCAGATCTGAATCTCAGCATAAGGCACTCAAACCTACAACTCATTAGTCTCTTCTTAAGAAAACCCACAACATTTAACCGACTCATCATAAAGGGCAAACATTCTTTTAATTGATGATCAGATGTTGGGTTCTTCTGAACTTGCACACATCAGACAGGGATTGTGCAGAAATGGTGCACTTGGGAGATGGTGAACGTCCACATTGCAGCTGGATCACACACAGCCTTTCTTGGATCCAGCCTTTTAATTTCATCCACATTGCTTAAGTTCTTGTCTTCTCACATCTAAATAACTGCAGTATCTTCTTTGACCTTTACAATCATATTCCTTTCTCTGATCCAGAAAGAATTTTGGAAGAGGAATTTCCCAGGTCTTGTTGTCACCTTGTGCCTGCCTCCCTTTGACTTTTAACTGCTTCATTGTCACATAAAATATTTTACTCCCATTTTCAAGAACCTTCTCCTTTGCAACCATCATAACCTTTTAAAACACTGGCTTCTCCTCCCACACTTCTCACCAATGTGTTTGATCAAAGTCATCAACTTTTGGGTTTATTGTTGTACCAGCCCTCACACTGGGAGGAGCCATGAATGAACACCGATATTGCAAAATATCCTTTGCCATGATTGCTCTTAATTGTCTCAAAATATCTTATATCTCTTCAGAAGTGCTTCTCTTTATGTGGTTTTTACTCCTCCTTCTAGAAAAAGTAGGCACTCAGCATGTAACCCCTGCACCCTCCTGCCAGGCAGTTTTAGGGAGTGAAAAGGTCCCCCCTGAGCCTCCTTTTCTCCAGGCTGAGCTCCCCCAGATCCTTCAGACTCTCCTCTTCAGACCTATGCTCCAGACCCTTCCCCAGCTCCACTGCCCTTCTCAGCACCTGTTCCAGCATCTCCATGTCTTCCTTCGGTTTCATGTCATGGCACCTCCTGGAATAGTTTGGGAAGACTGCAGAGAGGATGCAGACCTGCTGAGGTCTGGACCATACTGACCTCTGGAGTGAATTGTGCCTAAAACTTCATTCCATCTTTGTGCCCAAGGAAACTACATGGTTTGCCCCTAAAATATCAACATCCTTGCTGTGTGAGTGGTAAAATAGCCAAGGGATTGGAAGAATCCAGGGAGTAGGGAATGGCAGGGTAGATTTTTTCCTTCACCAAATTTCTGACTTTTTACATTTTTAGGGAAGATTAGCTTTGTTTTTTGGGGTTTTTTGTTGTTTTGCACCTTGTTGGTAATTAGCCAATCAATTTGTTTGAGTTGGTGTGATATGAAGATGTCAATCTTTAAAAAGGCCAGCACATCTGGGCATAACCTGCCTGTGGTGACCTAGTTTTGCACAGCCCAGCTTTCCCTGGATTCTGCATCCCTCCACAGCTGCTCCAGGGTTGCACTTCTGCTATTACTGGCTTGAAATACTGCCCTCACATTACCCTGAGATGTCTTGATGTTTTGTTTGCCTCCTCATTTTGCCTCTGCACATATTCCAATTTTTCATCCCCATGACAAGGTGTCGTGTGCCACTATTTCCTTCTCTTGCTATCCTGATGTCCACTGTTCTCTCATTCCTTCATTCACAAAATTAATCAGCCCCTACCAATTCACTTCCCACACCCCAAAAGTGTCCTAGGACTCCATTTCTCTGCACTTTGAGGTAGTAAATGGGCCAGACAGAGAGGTTGGTGTAATTGTGTCCACAGCGATTTAGCCTTTCTGTCAGTTGCAGAATTATGAGAACACTTAGCTCTCCTAAAGCAGATGGGAATTTCTGTTTCTCCCCATATTCATGGATTTTTGGTGCCTATAGCATTTGTGGAAATTCTGGAGGTGGTTTCAATTATTATGATGGAGTGGATGGAGACAAATCCTTGGAATTAGAAGGAGACTTGTGTATTGAGACAATAGACAGCCATGAAACATAACAGTCCTCCCCAAATTAAATTTGAAACGTTTTTTGAGACCTGCAAGCCTTGTCATCTGAGCCAACAGATAGGTGTGAGCTGGGGTGTCTGATGCCATTTGAGATGTCTCAGGGCATCTGGGATTTCCACATGAGATGTCAGATATCACACAGGAGATACTGGAGGGAAAGAAACCCAGCATCTAAATCAGCATCAGTTCTTTCAGATTTCTTCCCTCACGTTTCCCATTCAAGGATGTTACTCACCCAACCACAAAACTGCTCTTGGTGGGTGTGCTGGCAGTACCAGGCTTCATGAAACCCTCCCTCCTGTTTCTCTTCCACATCTGAGTTGGCAGAGCAGTGATAGATGAGGCTTTAAAACAACACCTTTAGTCCACAAGAAGTGAGTGGGGAAAATTCGTAACAGGTATTTTTAGTGCTAGGTAAAACACAGACAGTGAGTCATGCCACACTAACCTAAACTCAGAACTTCCTCTGTCACATGGCTGTGTGTCACCAGCACTGACATTAATCTGATATCAAGTTAAAGCAGCAAGGTGCATAAATAGGACGATTTTCCCCTTACTACTAAGGCAGTAGGATGGGATTGGTAGGAAACTGGATGCTCTGAAGTTTTGGGCAGAAGCAGTGGAAGAAACCAAGCACTGCACACACCTGGCCAGTTCAGAGATGAAGAGCACCTCTCCCCAGAGACAGCAACAAATCAAACCAGGCCAAAATGAAGATATTTCCCCAGCTGTGCCTGAAAAGCTAAATCAGCCCTGGGGATTTATGTGCTGTGTGAAACTGGCCTCTCTAAATGGTGCGGTCTCATGAAGATGAAACTGATACAAGCAAAGTGAAGGAATTGATACTGACAACAGGACTGAAATGGTAATGAATTTTTCTAACTTCAAAACTTATTCCCAAAGGATCCTTTAACAAGCAAGCCTCAGCTCTGCAGGATTTTTTCCCCCTTTAATGTCATTTATTACTTATGTGAATTTGTAAGATGGGAATAGATCCCAGATATAGGGTTGGAGTATAGACCCCAACTTTATTGTAATTTGCCTGTGAGATTATAATTAACTGCACCTTAGATTATAGAGAGATTATCTTAAAAAATAATTTGAGTAGTAGTGAGTCTGCAGTGTAAGTGGCAGAAATACAATGCAGATAAAATGACCAGGCACAAGTTTTAATACAAACAGCAATGGAGGAGAGACCAGCCTTAGGGGGATGGAGGTGGGTTTGAATATTCCCAGCAGTGGAGAAGAAGAATGTCCTGTTCTAAGGATCTGGCAGTTCAGTCCCTGCTGAGTTTGCTGTACCAGATGTCTCTGTTCAAAAAACAGTGTAAAATAAAGTGGAATATGAACTGTCAGGAGTTCTAGGACCACAGAAAACTGGGTTTGGGAGAAATGCACTTCTCTTACCTCTTAGCTTAATCCTGCTGACCAGCTGTTTGCCATTGACCTAGGCAGTGGAACCTAATGCAAAAAAATTCCATATACAGCAAGGCTAGGGCAGGTTGCACAGTGGACAAAGCTTTCTCATGCTAAGCATAATTTAGCCTCAGGAATGTGCCTTCTTAGCTCCTTCTGTGAGAAGTGGAGCTGGGCAAACCTCTCTAGAGCACAGCAGACACCTAATTTACCTTCTCCAAAGCAAAGCTTTAAAGTGCTTCTTTCTTTTTATCAGCTGCAGTGGTGAAAGAACATTCTTACATGCTCACATTGATAAGCAGAGTGGTTTACCTGATGTATTGATAGATCTCTCTGCCCTAGCAGAGTGGAATTGGAATTGGAAGAGGGAACTTGAACTCAAATCTGGAATTGGAAGAGGGAACTCAAAATGTGGAATTGGAAGAGGGAACTTGAACTCAAATCTGGAATTGGAAGAGGGAACTCAAAATGTGGAATTGGAAGAGGGAACATCAGCAAAGAAGGAAGAGGGAGGAAAACTAGCCTGGGCACAGTGTGCTGCATAGAAAGTGCACTAAGTAAAGAATGGGGAACACTTGGTTTTGTTTCTGGGTGTTTATAACCTCCTTGGTTCCGTGGTAAAGCCGCAGAGCTCAGACTCTCTAAATGCAATCATGGCACATGGTTTTGTAGCAGAACACAGAGCCAAGTTTTGAGAATATCATACATGAAAGCCTTGTTTTGGTGTGTGACACTTTTGCTTAAATAGACAATCTCAGTAACACATGTCTGATATTTTCATCTAAAAAGAAACAAAAATTCTATTTTTAAACAACAGCAGAGATACAGATTGTTTCCTTTGTCTGGAATTTTGTCAGCCTTGCCTTTTGTAGGGCTGAAAGGGCAGTAGAGAATATCCTCTCTGAAAATAATTGAATGGTCTGACAAGTGTGTGTCCCAGTCTTGGAAAAGCAAAAAAAAAAAAAAAAAGGTCTAGTGGGGAAATTTTGGTTTCAAATATGCCCTAAGGACTCATCTCACCTGCTTAGGGACTTAGCATGGTCATGGAGCTTTGCCTGGAGATCTCAAGAGTGAGATGGAAATTTTCTGCACATGAACATGATTTTTCTGATGTCATGCATGAAGTATTTTTCCACATAGGGAGGGTTATATATTCTTTATGTGAAGGCTCACACTTTACAAATCAAGAACATCAAGAAAAAGCAGCAGATGACAGAGTGCTGCTCCCCTGGCAGGTCTGAGGAACAGGGAGTCAAATGAGGAAAGTCAAGGAAGGACTTTGGAAATGTGTGTTTTTGGGGAAGCATTGGAGGAGATGGAGCAAAGACTCAGTGAGCCATGTTGTTCCAAAATTCAGGACCAAGGTCAGGGAATGGAATCCGTGGGTAGAAAATATCCAGAAGTTGGGCTTTGAAGAAAGTATTAATACAACAGGGAGAACAGGGCAGACAAAACTGAACATTGAGGAGGTAGGGAGACCAAAATAACAACTCTCAGAAGGCAACAGTGAGCAAAGTCAGAAGCAGTGGCTTTCTAGAATTAGATAAAGAGTGGATTTTTTTCTGCAATAAAAGGAAAAAGGACATAACATCTCACCTCTGATGAGGTGGAAAGACAATTCCTCCAGCTGAAGAAGCAGGTACTGCAGGATCTCTGTCTGTAATATCTGCTTTTCCTCAGTAGGATCACACTTTAAAAACATTTTTTTAACATTTTTTTACTTGTAGCTGCATATTGAGCCCTTTGTTGCTGGACGCCACTGTAGCTGAAAGGTTTATAAAGGTATTTGCTCTCTAGTTGACTTTACAATAATCACTTGTCTGTGTTTGACAACTTTAATGTATTCTGCATTGCATTTCAAATCCATGGGAGCCAGCACTAATATGCAAGTATAATGGGAAAGAAATTCCTCTCATTTACATGACTGAGATCTGGTACCCATCTTGTGTGAATGAAATTCACTTGAATGAATTTCTTTCTTTTGTGAGTTTTAATCCTTTCCAGGTTTAAGTTGCAAATCTGTTCAGTGTATCCCTGTATGATGAACAGCAAGATGGAAAGGTTGTAGGAGCACAGACTAGCTTTCACCTTGTGTTTGACCCTCCCTTCAGGCTTCACCCATGCCTGCATCTTCTAGGCACTGCTGCTGTGCAGAATAAAGGAGATAAATATGAAGCTCTTCACAGGAAAACAGCATTTCTCTTCTTTTTAGCACTAAGGTATAGTTTAATTTTTATTAAATGAGTGATCATCCCATGCCTTAACTTCCCCAGTCCCCCAGGACTTTTTCCCCTCATAACACTTTGAGAGCTATCAGTGAAACTGTTCTGTAAAACAAATGGTTTTTATTTCCTTCTCCCTCTAATTATATTTATTCCTGATAGTGCATTTTGACAAACACCATCTAGGACTGGATGTATTTACAAAACTGAACAGCAGTGCTGGGACAAGCTGAAAATACTAAGGCAAAAAAATTAAAAAAGCCCTGTATGTGCTGAGGCCTGGTTGATTTTTGATCAGTTTGACCCAGCCCCTTTCCCTTTGCTTTGCTTATGTCTATTCCCAGGTCTCCTTGTTGATCCCCCTAAGGAATTAAATCAACAGGTCTTACAGCCACAATGCCTTAAGTGTCTCCATGATTAAAAACCCCTAAATTGGTAAAAGGTGGTGTTTCTACCTTAGCATATTATTTGCAGGGAGAAATTACAAATATATATAAATATTATGTTTAAACATTGGGAGAGACATTGAAAATAAGTACAGGAAGCTGGGAAATAAGAGCTTAGTGATACAGTGAAGAATGCAATCCTGTGCATTGATTCATTCAGTGGTGAATAAAATTACATGAAATAGCATAAAATGAAACTGCTCTGACACCCCTCAATTTTTTTCCAAAAAAACACAAAGGTTTCTGATAAACGAGACCTGACAGAAAGAAATTTCACAACATGTTCCAGGCAGAGTAATACAGAAAATGTGATCTGGGGGACCTGACTCATCCCAGAACTGATCCCACTGACACATCTCTGGCTGAGCAGCTCGTGGTGCTGCTCCTGCACGCAGCACCAAACACTTCCCCTGGGCTCTGGCACCTCATCTGGCAGTGAAAGGAGAAGGTGCAGCATTTACTGGCAAAATAACGAGAACAAAATCACCTGGGGCTTCAACATTCGTGAAGGTCCTTCCTGCATTAATCAGTTCAGTCATTAGCAACACACTCTTCCCTTGAGATGGCCAGCCCTGAGGAAAATTCCCAGCCCTGCCAGAGACGATCCATCAGCAGTTACAGTACCAGCATATCTGAGAGCCTGCCTTAGGCTGTGTCTGTTCATACCTCTCAGCCTGGACTTCATCATCAGACACAGAAAGAAATGCCACATTTATGGAGCACTGAGAATGGAAGAAGTTTTTTTTCCCCTGCCTTTGAACAAAGCAGTTTAAATTTAAATACACTAATGCATCACCAGACCATTTCTCAATGCACACACTTGTCACAATAAATAAGCCAAATCTAAGCAGTGTCACCATTTATAAATGTGTAAAATTATGCTGAATTGGATTAGCTATCTCCATTCACAGTTTATAGGAACTGCTGATAGAGAGGCATAGCAGAAAAAATATTTCATATCTGTAGTACCTATAGCAAATTTGGATGGTACCTTTTAACTAATAGCATTGCCATCAATTTTACCTACAGGGATACTGGCATTTCAGTGTCTATTTTTGTTTCCTAAATTTACAAGCAAAATGGAAAAAGGAAATTCAAAGGGCTGCCTGAGGCTGCTTTGATCTGCCCACTGTTCCAGTGATGGGTTGGAGGATACATACATTAGTCAGATAAAAAATATCCTCTAAAGCTCTGGATTTTCTGCAGTTGACAGTTTGTGGGCACAGAACTCATTTCTCCCATTTCCTTAGAATAATAAATTCCTTAAGCTCCTTAGCATCTTTCCTTTGCTGAAAGGAGTCAAGATGTTGTGAACACCCTCTAACAGTCACCAAAAAACCCAAATCATTTTTTCCCTCCCCAAAAGGCAAAAAGAATCTTTTACCTGGCCTCTTTCCCTTGATGAATCCAAACAAGAGCCACATCAAAAGCCACTTGAGCTCCATGGGACTTGTCCACATCTTTTCTCCACACCTCTGAGGATGGTGAAGTTTCTCAGAAGTGATGAGCTGTTGCCAGCCAAGCCAAGGAGCTGATTACTGCCTGATGAGGCTGTCTGGGAGCATCACCCACGTGTGCAGCGAGGGCTTTGGTCAGCAAATCATTGTTTTGCTGGCTCCACAGGAAAGAGCAAAGGCTGCTTTCTGTTCAGGTATTAGTCTGTTATCCAGGAAACCAAACTCAATGCTCGGTGTGGCAGAGCATGCTATGGTATATAGGAAGTGGTTTGACACATTACAGCTCCTGGCTCCAGAGCTCTTTCAAATTTCACTACAGCTGAGGTCAGTAAAAGCAGGAAGACTTTAATAGGTTTGTTCAGGCACTCAGCCCCAAGTCTGTGGCTGGACAGGTATTAGAGAGGGACCAGGGCAGTGGAATAGATGTCTGGTGCGTGACAGTGGATCTCAGGCAACATCTGTAGGCTCTACCTGCAAAGAAAAGGTTCCATGGCTTACCTTTTGAGTTTCAGAGGTCTTCTGTTAGTGATGATAAAGCCATACTGCATTTGGTTTTGATGGAAACATGTGTGCAGTTTCTCTGAATCACAGCTGAGCTTCTGAAGGATGGACAGCTTGACTAAAAAAAAAAAAAAAAGAAAAAAAAACCAAAAAACATGAGGGTGAGGCTGCCAAGTTTGGAAAAGGTTTCCCTTGCTCCTAAATTGTCTAGATGTGACATGCTTCAGTGAAATTTTTGCAAATGCCAGTGGAAAACTGGAAATTACCAAGGAAGTATCACACTTTATGTAGTTTTTCTTCAGCCACTTACACAGAAATTATTTTCTGTTAGTAACTAGAGAATTAATTGGGATAGACTATAGAAAAAAACAGATTTAAACTATCTGTGGTATTCTAGCATGATTATTACATGCTGGGCATTTATTTCTCCTTTATAAGTCCTCAGTGAATTAAATCTTAACAGGCAAGCTAAGGAATAGATGTGATACATTTTTAACTGCTGCTATAGCTGTATCCATCAGTCTGACACCTTTCTCCTGTTAAATCCCCCTTTGCTCTTTCCATGAGAGACTTTGTGCAGCTTTGTGATGCAGGTGACAAATCCTCCTGCAGGGTTTGCCAGCTGCGAGGCTTTGCCAGGAGATCACTTCTCAAATCCAAATGCAACAGGGCATGGAGAACAAGTAAGACTTCTGAAGCAACTGCTGTGGGTAAAATGCTCTGCTCACCCCAGGGCTGCTTCACGCTCCACAGTATTTACTGCCTTTGCTTCAGTATCAAATCATCTTCCACATTTAACAGTGTAATAGGAAAAGCTCATGCCAAAGCCATCTGAAGGACTTAGAGAGTTACACTCCTGAAAAATCTGTCTGAAAGTCTTGCAACCCAATCCTTCACCTTTTTCCAAGATGCCTGGAGATATGTGACTGCCTGAACCCTGCAGTCATTTGGACTGAAACATATTTATTATGTTGCCTGGAAAGAAAACCCAAACTTTCTATCCTTTCCTTGCTAAATAAGGGGTTTGTTCTTTTGAGGTGAAGGGATTTACTTCCCAACATCTGCTTCAATTTCTTGCTTGGTCTACCTATTTAATTCCACAGCTATTTTAATGATGGACATGGTGAAGGATGTTTTCTGCAGTCCTCCAGCTCAATCTTTCATGCAGCCATTTGTTTTCAGGTAGCAAACCTCAGCACAGGTGAGTAACAGCCACTAAGGTTTTATGAGAAAAGGTGAGTTTTTATCCAGGAATACACGGAAAAGTACAGTCAGTTGTACTGGAATGAATGGTGACTTCAGGTGGCTCATTGCTACAAACAGATTGCATGAGAAAAACCTGTAACTCAGCATTTACACCTCTTAAAGGTCAGAAAAAACGGTTATGGTTTGTGAGAGGAATTAGCCAGATCAGCTTTGGGAAACAGGTCAGTTTGCTGAATGACTCGACAAAAAAAAAAAAAAACAGTGCAGATTCTGCAAGGAACAGACCCAAAGTAGGGTGAGGTAAAGAAGGGGAGAGTGAGAGCAGAGAGACCCAGCAAGGGGGAAAGGCACCCAAGCACAGATAAAAAATGGGGTTTATGAGAAAAAATCATAACTAGCATCATAATTTAGATGATCAACACAAGATGTTAGCAACAGAATTAGGTGTGGCAATAAAAGAAGGAAGGTGCTGCGAAAACTCAGTGGGTATCTGGGAAGTGGTGGGGGAAAAATAAGAAAAAAGGCATCTTGAGAATTAAGGAAGATGGAGGAGGAAAAGAAGGTGCTGGGATATCTGTTGCTCCTTGATTTTCCTCCATTGATCAGCAGAGTTTTGCTGCTCAGGTAAGTCCTCTGTTTCAGCAGAGAGCTGGGAGGAAAAGAGCCTGTCATGTAGCTCAGGCCACCACAGACAAGATTATAAAGATTATTTTTATTCAATATCACAAGATCACAAGTACAGAAATGGAGTTGCCATGGAGTAAACCACAAACACAGCTACAGCCTCCTTAGTTCTAGGTTTAACAAGGGCCTTTTGAAACCCTGTAAGTGCTTTTAAAACTCTGCACAAACTCATTTGTCTGAAGGACTGTCCTTTCCTTAAACTGGTCTCTCAGGCAGCTTGAAGAAAGGGCAACACTGATCTTACTGCAGTCCTTCCCAGTTTAAAGCAACTGTAAACATCCATGTAACTCACTGAAATAAACAAGCTTTGTGTTTTATTCAACTTTTCTGCTGTGAATCACTCTTACACGAGTCCTCTATTCAGGGGAATAACATTTCATATGGACCTTCCCAGGGAGGGTGTGGGGGTGGCTCTAGCAGCTACCTAAACCCTGTTAATCAGCATATTGCTTATGCATCCTTAAAATTACATAATGGTGGTTGTGAACTCTCATTGTGCACCCACAAGGGCCCTTCCCAATCTCCACAGCAGCATCCAGCTCTGTTGCAGGGCAGAGGTTTGGGGAAGCCTGAGTTACACCATGTCCTCAAAACTATCATGAGAAAATTTTTATCCAACCTAATTATCTATAAAGGTTAAACAGGTTTTAAACACTTTTTATTTCCCATAAAAGTGGGATGGATCTGACACGAGGCACACAAATTTCACACCTTAAATGGAGCATCTTTACCATGTCCATACAGGGTTCAATTCAAGAGAGAGCTGCATGGTCAGTACAGTTGTCAGAGTTCACCCTTGAGTCAGTGGAGAGTCAATAAGGGCATCTAGAATGTGATTCACCTCCTCTTCTGAACATCTACATCCACCAGATGAGCCACTCTTATCTTCTCTCCCTCTCTCCCTTCCATCTGCACACAACTGTTAAACCAGCACAACAGGTCTTTTAGGTAGCCCCAGCTGGATGAGACAAATCCATCCTGAAAATCCATTCCGAGTCTGAAAATAGAATTTAAATTGATTGTTTAGTGACTGAGAACAGTCTTTTCTGCCAAACATCCTGGGTATGGGCCATCATGGCTCATATTAACTATTCCTTTCTTTGATGATGAGTTGTGAGATAAATATGTAAGGAACATGAAAAACTTTTGGATATGTTTAGTTTCCATGTAGTGAGTACTGCCACAATGTTCTTAACACACCAATGCCTAGATTGGGTTCCTTAATACTTCCCCATGCAAATACAGCTGAATAGTACAGATAACTTCCTTCCTATTCTTATTTGCAATCATCATTCCCTTGGCCTGAGAAAAAAAAAAAAAATTTGAGGAACTGGTAAATTAAGTGTATTATTGCATGGTCATATTTGCTCCTTCTCTTCTTTTTATTACCAGGAAGTTATAGAGAATCAAGTCTATTTAATCCTGTAAAATGCACAAGTGCACCCTCCAGTGAGCTTCTTTCCCAAGACACCATTTCTTAGCTTGATTTCAGTAAGAATTTTTTATATTATCTGTAAAGTTACAGACATATAACCTAGACGAATTATGAGGTGAGTATGAAATTTACTGGAAAACCCCTGAAAAGAAAGTGCCCTTAAAATGGTTCAAAACTGTGTCAAAGGGAAGGTCATATTGAGAGGCACTGATTAACTGCCAGAAGAGAAGGATGAGAAGGGCACCACCACTGAAAGGTGGTGCCAGGTGAGTCTTTGGTTATCCAGCATTTCCAGCAGTTCCCTGGATGATGAAGACCAGCTGGTAATGTCACACATGAAAAACTTAAATCTAACTCTGAACTGTACAGCACGTGCAAAGAAATCCCTTATTTTGTGCTGTGACAGTGAAGCCATGGACAGGATCCTGCCCCTACTTGTGGGCACTGCACACTGAGAAAAGCATGGAGCAGCAATGGAAATGAAAAAAGGGTCTAGAAAACCTTTTCCAAAAGAAAGGACCAAATAACTTGAAGCTGTCTGAGGAATGATGATGGAGAAGGGGATGAGGTAAGAGCCTTAACAGTGGTAGTGAAGGAGCTCATCTAGGCATGGACTAGATGAGCCCTCAAATCTCCTTCCAGCACTGGAGTCTAGGGACTATTTAAATAGGGCACATCCCCTTTATTAGAGGCATCTAAAATCAAGAGAGACAAATGTGAGCAAGTTTTAATGCTCAGTTTAGCACATCCCACTATTTCCATCCCACCTTTGGCCCTTAAATTGCTGAGTGAACTTCCCATGGTTGAAGATCACCATTAGAAATCTTTCTGCTGCATGTCAGAAGGCACCTTTCTGCATCTTCTTTACCTTCATGGGCTGGGGAAATGCTTCTGTTTAGGAAGGCAGAGCTCAGTGCCTTCCTTTAGCTCTGTAAAAGCACAGCTAATCTTGTCTGTATGAATTTTGTTGAGTCAGCTCTGAATTTACCACCTCATAGGAAGCTGATGTAGATGTTCCAAGAACTGGGGCTAAATTCTCTGCCACAGAAATTAAAAGCAAACAGTTTCATTTCAGGTCCTAGACACTAATGTAGTGCCTTACCCTGGGAGTGAAAAAAACCTTCTGAACTGGATGGATTTTGAGGATTACTTATAGAAATGCAAAAAATTAGAAGTTCTAAATGCAAATAGTAGTGGGAACTATTTAGAGAAGTTCTTCAGCTCGAGTAATTTGGAAAATTTCTAGATCTAACCACTAACCAAGAAAAGTTGGTGTTGAAGTGTGAAAACTGGTGTGGTACTCAGAAAACAAGCACAGAGTGAGAAAATGAAAAGCTGTGTAGAAAGCTCAGAATGCATTTTGCTTCAGCCAGGCTAAAGAAACAGAAAATAATAGGAGTTTTTCCTTCTTGAGCAGAAATTATTAAAGCTGACCCTTCTATTCAGTGCAGAATAAGGGTTCATGCCTTGTTTCTTTGCTTCCAATGAGGCTCAGGACTTTGTCCAACATCTTTGTGACGAATCCCAAATCCTCTCCTTACAGAATTAAGTGCAATCCTTCCAATTATTGCCAGAGTAACTCAGGCTGAGATTTGTTACAGAAGTCAGACCTGATGATTTGGGACAGAATTTCAAAACCATGATTTCCTGTGGCTGCTGTAGGATTTTCTCAGTAGGGCATTTTTTTAATGCACATTCAGTGGTTCTCAAATGGTCACACTCAAGTGTGACTCACGTGGTCACACTCCAGTGACACCAATATTCAAGCAGTCATAGATGAGGCAAACTAAAATGGGGCAATTATGAATTAATGCGGGAGCACTGATGTTCAGCAGAACTGGACATTTGAAGACAGAAAATGATGGGTGAGATATTAAATAAATAGCTCACTGGTGGGAACCCTTTCCATTGGGTCAGATCTCCATGGCCTGTTTTGGTGCAGTTAACCTAAAACCATTTTCATTGACTGAGCACTATTTGTGCAGTGGAGAAGGGTGGGGTTGGGATGGGATCTTCAGATTATTAAATCATAAAATTATAGAGTCACAGAATGGTTTGGGTTGGAAGGGGCCTTAAAGATCATCCAGTTTCAACCTCCCTGTTGTGGGTAGTGCCATCTTCCACTATCCCAGGTTGCTCCAAGCCCTGTCCAAGTGGGCCTTGAACACTTCCAGGGATGGAGAGTCAACAGTCTCTCTGGGAAACCTGTTCCAGTGCCTCACCACCTTCACAGTAAAGAAATTCTTCCTAATATCTAATCCAACTCTACTGTCCTTTGGCTTAAAGCCATTTCCCCTTGTCCTATCACTCCATGCCCTTGTGAGAAGTGTCTCTCCAGCCCTCTTGTGAGACTCCTTTAGATACTGGAATGGTGCTCTAAGGTCTCCCTGACCATGAGATGATGGATGTTCGAGGTGCAAAGCTCTGAGTAACTTGACAGGCCTGTGGAGGATTCCAGGGCACTTCGTGTCTTTCTCCTGAGGGAGCTCATCTGCTGAGACAAGATGAGAAAAGAATTTTGGATCAACAAGGTGGTTTTCACATTTTCTCAGTTAATGAGACATTGGTGTAGACACAGACTTTTGAGTTAGTCACCCGTCTGCTGTCATGGTGAAAGGAGAGGAGAAGCAGCAGCTCAGATGACCTATTTCTGATGTCTGCACTGGGGTGAAATGAGCTCCACTATGAAGTGGCTGCTTAGCTGCACTGCCTTTGAACACCCAAATGCTGCAGATGTCACATTTGGTTTGAGGATACCCACCAAACCTCCCACCTGGCACGCAACTGCCATGAACAAACTCTGCCTGCTATAATTAGCACCAAACATTGCCCTGCGTTGCCTTGGTGTCCGTAACAGTCTCCCAGTGCTTAGAGACCTTGGCAAAAACAACCTCCCTACCACCAGGTTTAATCTCTTCAATCAGATGAGCTAGAAATTTGACAGTTGTGCTGGATCCAGACCCTGTCACCAACCTCACCATCTTTCTGACTCTTGTGCACAGGTTAGAAATGCTGGAGCACAGCAGGTTTGGGGCTGGATTCTAGACAGTTTCACTCTTGAAGGGTAATGCACTTAAAGGTGAAAGCAGTGGACTGCAACTGGCAAATCTGTAGTATGGAAAGGTCTAAGATGTCCACAAGAGTCCAAACACCTGTTCTGTTCAGGGCCTCTGATGGTCAATGCCTCTCTACTGTTGGGAGGAACAGGAAAGAAGAAGGTGACTTAGACAGGATCAAGCTGACTGTAAAGCATGCTAATGAAATACAGGAGTTATTTCCATAAAGCCAATCATATTTCATGCCCTGGAGCTGTTCTTCCAAGAAAACAGCAGCTATTTATCAGGCTGTTCAACACAAGTACCCTTACCCTGAGGAAGTTCTCCTCTGACCCTAAGGAATTAAACTGTCCACATTTTACAGCCAGACCTTATTTCATCACTTGCATCCATCCAGCTCAGGGAACTGCCTGGTGGTTGGCTTTGGAGGTTGCAGAGGAATCATTCATGTGGAGCAAACAGCCTCAAGCTTTCTCCCAGAGATCAGGACAAAGCTCATTGTAACTTAAGGGGGGATATTCAGTGCTGAAAAGGGGTCCTCACCCCAATATGCTGAGCTCAGACAGTGAGAGCAATTGGCTTAGAATCTGATTGCATTTACCAACTGCACAAAATGTGCAAATTTTGCTGGAGGTCACCTTCATCCAGCAGAATTCCATCATGTGTGGGATGGTCTTGTGCTTTGAAAGGGTACAGTGACACTGCAGGCAGGAAATCAGATAAAAAAACAACACGTGGGATCTTTTATATCTCTTCTGGGTGCCCACTTACCCTCTTCTCTATTGATAGCTTTGATTATCACAGTTCAGCCCTTCTGAAGTCCTGTCTATTTTGATCCCTGCATGGTGATAACCAAGGACAACCCTACACAGTCCTCTGAAGAAAGCATTAAACAATCTTATAATTTTAGGGTCTGTCCTCAGGTGGATGGCTCCAACTCCTAAATTTCTTTGTTTCCAGCTCCCAGAGATCAACATTCCCTCATCTTGAGTTTGACTTGCAACCTACTTTTAATGTAAGGAATTATTAAATAAGTCTTTGAAAGTGAGAATATTTTGGGTAGAGTTTCACATGTCCCTATGTCACAGAGAGGCTGATGTCACTAGTGTGGAAGGAACAAAGAGAGGACAATTTCCAGGCCTGATTTACTTCCTATCAGCCAGACTGGCCCTCGCTCAGATGCCCTCATGACCGTCTTCATTATATCTGTCACCTGCATGATACAAAGAGTGGCACTCAAAAAACATCTCATTAGCCGTTTTCATGGTGAGCAAGTGGAAAACCTGAATATGTGATGTGACTAATGAAAGCCAGACACTGAGCCTCCTCCATTTGGAGTGTTTTTGTGTCAGGTCATTTAAAGTTAGAAGTGGAAAGTACTCCAGATGCTCTGCCAGATATGTGCAGCTTAGACTATAAAAGAATAGATGAAAGATAATATGAAAAAATAAATCATAATAGAATTATAGTATCTACCTGCTTGGCTGTTCAGTATTCATCAAGATGATTACATCTCTATCATCTCTCTTTAGTGGGATCAAGAAAATTAAAAAATTAAATATTTCCACACAGACAGTAACTGCACCCATTTTAATGCAACTGGGTTTGCATTCTGGTTGCTGTGGCATCTCAAATATCCATGCACAGCCAAACCTCAGCTTCTCACACTCCCCAAAAAGTGACATTGTCTGAGGACGGCTGCTGGCACTCACTGATTGTCAAAGGCATTGCTGTGAGCTCCCCATGGTGGCACTGCCTGGCTCTGCCCTTGGAATGCTCCATTTTGGCAACATCCAGCTCCAGTGTGGAGCTTTGAAATGAGAAATCATAACCAACAAATGGGAATTTCCAATACATGGGAAACCAGAGGGAGAACTTCATGAGAAGGACCGGCTGCCAAAGACAACAAGCATCAANTTCCAATACATGGGAAACCAGAGGAGCTAAGAGAGGGAGAACTTCACGAGAAGGACTGGCTGCCAAAGGCAACAAGCATCAGAAAGAGCCCAGAGGAGACAGCTTAGAGCACCTTTTCCTAATTTGGGCTCCTCCACTAACTCCAAATGTGGATTGGGGAAGTCACTTCCTTGCCTTTCCCCTTGCCCAACACCTGTAAACTCTTGATTACAATAAATTCTTGATAAAAATCTTCATATTAACTGCAGAGATGTCTCTATGTTCTCCTGCTTGATGCCATGTGCAGTCTTGGAGCTAAGACAGAACTCCGTCTTAGAATCACAGAATCATTTGGGTTGGAACAGACCTTAAAGATCACCAGTCCCAACCCCCTGCCACGGACAACGACACCTTCCACTATCCCAGGTTGCTCCAAGCCCTGTCCAACACAGCCTTGAACATTTCCAGGAATGGGGCAGCCACAGCTTCTCTGGGCAACCTGTGTCAGAGCTCAATACAACACAGTAAAGAATTTCTTCCTGATATCCAATCTAACACTGTTCTCTGTCAGGTTAAAGCCATCCCCCCTTGTCCTGTCACTCCATGCCCCCATACAAAGTCCCTTTACAGCTCTCTTGGAGACTGCTTAGGTACTGGGAGGTGTCTGACATTCTCCCCAGACCCTTCTGTTTTCTGGGCTGAAGGATCATTGAAAACATCTCCTCCTAATTCTGAATAACTGGAAAACAACAGAGCAGAAATTTAGTCAAAATGTTTCTAACTTACATTTAAAAAGAAAGAGAGAAAAGCTTCATTTGTTTTTGCTTCAGGAAGCTCTCTGCACCAACGGAGAAGAAAGTCCCTTTCTAAAATAACAAGAAATTCATTAGCACTGCTTGTACTTTTTTAAGGTCACCATTACAGATATTTTTGATAACACATCCTTTTACGTACATGTGGTCTGGTCTGATGGTGGAGATAATGCTGTTTACCTGAAGAGTAGGTTTGGGGTGGTTTTTTTTTATGTCCTCCTTGTTTTTGAGGAATAGAAGGATGGACAATGCTCACACTTGGCCATTGTTCGTTTATGATTAAGGCATTGGAGTGAGTGTAAAAGGAAAAACAAGGCACGTGGTGAACACTGTCAGGTTGAAAAAAATGAAAGCCCAGCATTCCATTTCCATCATTTGCCTTCCATGATACAGTGATCTGATCCATGGTGGGATCAGATCACCAAGGACTTTGGAGCCCTCTATCTCTGGCTACACTGCTTTTGTTTTTTTTAAGAAATATAAGATTTGACAGGGTGGGCTACATTACCCATCACGGTAATTCAGTATCAGGCCTTTTTCAGTAATCACGATAATATTTCTGAAGGAAGACACAAGAAATCCTGCCCAGAAAAATGCAGAATAATCAGCCTTTGTTCCTAATCTTGTTTTAACTTCCAGTCATTAGGTTGTTTTATAACATAGTAAAGTTTTTCTGTGTTGAATGAGATACACACTCAGAATAAACACACAGCTCTTTGTTTCTTATTTGAGCAGTGTCTTGTGAATTGTAGCGTTATCAAAAACTGCATGGCAAACAATTATGCATTTTCATAAAATTAAAACTGTGACCAAAAATAAGTCCTAGGATATAAAGTGGAATATGGAAAGTGTCCCAGTAAATTAGGAAAGTGCTGTTCCAAGGATTGTGTTCTGGAGATGATTGACCACCTGACCACAGCCTGTGCTTGAAAACATATTGGACATCTCAGTTTTAGAAAGCTAAACCTGGATGAGATTAATTATATTATAATTGTATAAGACAACATCCCTGAGTCCATATATCCATATATATGGTCCTCTTGTGAGATGGAAAGTATAACTTCTAAACAGCTGGAAAATGCTGCTTGGGGCTTGAGGAAGTTCCAAATCCTAAACTAGAGTCATATCCCTTAGACCAGACTGGTGAGGGATGAGGATGTTCCACTGTTCCTGTCTCTGTTGGCATCACACACCTCTGTGGCAAAAAACAGTCTGGAAGGGTTGGCATGTAAGTCCTCTACAACTACCCCAAACCAGCATTTCTTCATTCAACAGATTCTGAACATCTGTCTTAGCTTCAAAAATTCACCTGGAATATCAATGCCACTGGACATGCTTCAGGGCCCAGGATGCTGCATTTGATCCACATGGGAAGAAATCCACACAAAAAGACAGACAAGACCATGTCCCAGCACAAAATTCTGCATGGAAAAGAAGCTGAGCTTCTGTTTAAAAGCTGGGGATCCCTAATGGAGGAGGAGAACTCCTCTTGACATTTTCCCAGTGGTCAAAGCACTTGGAGAGTAAATCCAGAGCAAGTCTGGATGCTAAATCTCCTACTTCATCTCTCTGGAGAAGTACAGCAAGTAACAAAGCCATAGAAATAATCACAAGATTCATCAAACAGTTCAGATTGGAAACAAGGCTGGTAATGAGATCTCACCTGGATTTATTCACTTGGCCATGCAAACCTCCTTGCAAAGGATGGAGACTGCACAACCTCTCTGGGCAATCTATTACTATCCATGAGCATCTCAGTGCCCCATTAATGTGCTTCTAACACCAAATAGTTCTGTTTATACCAAGAATGTCGTGACAGCCACCATGACAGGACGTCAGAAAATTCTCTTTGAACTTCAAGTTCTTGGACTCAGCTGTCTTGGGCTGAAAACAGTGGTTCATGAGAATTTGATATAAATCTTGAGCAAGCGGAAGGGTAACCTCACCTTGTGAATCATCAGAGCAGAGACATTTCCAGAGCGATGTCGCTCCGCTTGATAACAACCCACAGTTCTTAGAATTTAATCTCATATCCAGAATTTTATTTCAGTTCAAAAAGATTACCTGTAAATTTGGATAGAGCTTTAATTCAGAGGTTTATAAAGCTGTTTTCTTCTCCACTTCCAAATCCTCCTTCATTGCTTGCCTTGGCTGACAGTATCTTTCTCAGTTATTAGTTTTAAAACTGGTGACCAATGCAACAGAGGTTTAACTCCCCCCAACGCCTCATTTTCATAAAATCACAGAATCTAGAACATTTTAAGCTGGAAGTGACACACAGGGATGACTGAGTCCAACTCCCAGCAAAGGTTCTTAATCCAGATCTTTGTAGGTCCAAGATCAAGATCTTCTAGAATTCCAAAAAGACAAACCTCCTGAAATTCCTCCAGTTTCTCAGGCAGTGGAATTTTCAGCATGTAAGAAACCTGTATTTTTGGCACAGAGACCCACTGTGGCTAACACGGGGGAGTTCTGAATAATTTCTTATCCAAATCCTTTCTCTAGCAGAGCAGCACAACCCTTTTTTTTTCCTCAGTGATGGCAGATATCCCATCTGTACTGAGTCTAGTCATGTGTAATTTTTTCACTGCTATGTTTTTGACGTTTTCTCACTTCTTCAAACAAGTTTGAGACAGTGGTGGTAGGACAAAATGGTCATTTCCTCATTTAAAGCATGTTTTTTTTCCCATGGCTGGCCAAACAAAAACACTTTCTGTGCAATGTCAAAAGCAATGGAGTTTTCTTCAGTTGTCATCAAAAATATTGAAGTATGTGTGTTGGAAACTTCATCTGTGATGAAATGTTTCTGTTCTGAGACATTTCTTACTCATTTTAGTTATGGAACTCAGCCAAAGTATGAAACTAGGTGAAAATGTGAAGCAAGTAAAAAATAGGGGAAAAACCCCCACAATTTTCTGGGGGTTTGGGTTATTCTATATATGGCAAAAGGCGCTGTTTCCTTCACTGCTTTCACAGTCATATTTTCGCAAAAGGCACTGTTTCCTTCACTGCTTTCACAGTCATATTTTCAGCTGTTCCCTTAGCAGAAGAAAGAATATTTCAAATGCCTTTCTAACCGTTTCCAATTCCTTCAGGTTGCTACTCCTTGAAGTTTGGGTTTTGGTTTATTTTAAGGCAGCAAACCTAAGCCGATCTTCCCAAGCCAGGACGTTTTCCACTAGGACTTTCCTCTTCATATTTCATTTTGCCCTGTGGGCAAAGCTGAAGATCATTGGGAGGGCAACAGCAAGCATTTTCTGGGCGGGGGGGAAGGAAAATTAAATCCAAAAAGGTGTGGAGGTTCTGCCAGGGTCACCACAAAAAGTGTGGTGTGTAGCAGGGTTGGTTCTCTGCTTGGGATCTCCACCGTTGGCTGGAAACCACCATTTAATAGGATTTAATTATTTTTTGAGCAGGTTGACACTGCTCTGATCAGCCCTCGTGTTTTGCTTTTGTGCCACGTGCTGATCCCCACCATTTCCCACCTGTGTGAGTGGGAGCTGCTCTGTTGTCCTGATCCTCGGAGGTTCTAAAGGGTGGTTTCTCACAGCCACGCCAAAAAATTACAGTTAGGTTGCCATGCACTGCCCTCTAATGCCATTTTGGTATATTAGCAGCCCTCACCCTCAGAGGAGATCGGTAACATAAAACAAATCATCCACGTCCACCAAGAACTGCTATCAATGCTTTAGAGAAATGAGACATAAATGAGAATTTATAGGCTGAATTTTCCCCCCAGCACTGCTTTATTTTACACATTCTTAAAGATCACCATCAGGGAGAAAAATGACAACTCCCTATTTACCTTTTCTGGACCATTTTGGGTGCTTGATGCTTCCAGGGTCCCCTTCAGCTGCCTCTTCACTCAACACATCTGATTTCTTTAGGTTTTTTATTGCACTGCTGCTTCTTGGAGAGGATGAGATACCCAGGAGCGCAGGTGGCCACTCAAACGTGCATGTGCATGTTGGATTTATGAGGATACTTTCTCCTTTTTTAAGATTTTAATGCTTCCCAGCAGCCTGTTTGCTTTCCTGCTTCCTTCCTTCACTAAGTAGGCATTTCAGGAAAATTATCCACAATGAATGCAGCATCTCTTTCCTTAATGGAAGCAGCTGATTTAGAGCTGCTGCTGTGTGTGTTTTGTTAGTGCTATTTTGTCTTGTGTGCATTGCTTTGCATTCATTAATACTGGGTCCCATCTGCCATCTCATCACTGAGCCAGTGCCATGCTATCCTTCTGCAACTTCTTGCTTCCAGCTTATTACTTTGAAAAAATTGGGATTTGCAGCAGATTTCACCACCTTGGCTGTTCACCTTTTCCAGGTGGCCTGTTGGTACAATGAGGGGTTCCAATCAAGGCTGGTGGCTCTTCTCACAGAGGGAAAATCGATTTATTCACAGCTTTTTGGACATCCCTGTAATTAANATCTCCTGAAAAGCTGCATCAAACTCATCTCAAAATGATGAGAAAATTGTGAAGCTGGGAGGAAAGAGCTGCAAGAAAAATAAAGACAGAGCCACGTGAGATTAGAAAGGCAGGTAGAGATGCAGAACTGGTGACACAGAAATCATAAGTGGGATTTCAGAGGAAAAGCACCACCATGAAAAGGCTTGGAATATGAATGGAAACAAATAAAAATAGCTGGAAGGTCAGACTTCAACATCTGTGAGGGTCTGCAGGAGGCACAGAGCTGGCCAGTGCTCCCCCACCTCAGCAGATGAAAAGGAGATTTCAGCCACAATTAACCCACCTTCAAGATGTGCAGTGCTGGGGATGAGCTCACATATTTCTCCTCCATTTCCAGTCTGCCTGGGACCTTGGCAGCAGGATGAGGTTTCTTTATCTCCCTGCAGCCTCCCTGAATTTAATGAGAAGGATTTTCTTGGCTCCTTTGCTCCTAAGTGGGTGTGTACAAATACACTGTGGTTATTATCACAGTGATGGATCAGTTTTGATCCATGCCCACTGCACTTTCCAGGCTTAACCAAGAGCTGCTTCTCTCCTTGTGAGTTATCTGATTCATGGCTTTAATAGGTAATTATTTACAGGTCTGATAATTCAACCTTCACCCTCCCTGTTATGACTTGCTCTGAGGAGGAACTGAAACCTCCCGTTGCTCTCGTGTTTTCCACCTTTGCAGACTCTAATCTCCTTTGAGTTTCTCCCAGTGGCTGTCATGCTGTGATATTGCTCTGTGACATCTCAATCCACAGGGATTTCTCTCAGTACCTTTTGATGCAATTAATTATTTGATTCCTTCCTTTAACACAGGATACATAGTTCTTTTCTCAGTGGGATTCTTAGGCTGTAAAAGTAGTGCCTTGCTGATTTTTTTTTCTTCCACAAGGTTACAGATGTGTGAATTTTATCAATCCTTCCTTTAAAAAATGCAGGCATTGCTAAGCAAAAACCGGAAGATGCTTGGGAGATCCTCTATAAATAAAGTGAAGACAATTTCTTTTTATATTTAAGGAGCTTTCACTGTCATTATGAAAACAGACATATCTGTAAATGTGTTTAGAAAGATTGGGTTAATAGAAAGCAGCATAAGTAGGAGAGGAAGTAGTAGCTTTATTTTATTTATTTTTTCAGCTAACCACAGGGAAATAAACTGCACAGTAGCACAGTCGGAAGCAATGCTGGAGATAAAGACTTTCTGATTAGTACAGAGATAGTGCTTGTAATATTTTGAGGTTGAGGTGCCAGATCTATCTGCTTCAGGGCTGGTGTTTGGCTTTGCAGACAGTCTTGCATGTTCACTTGCATCATCATGTGGTGCAAGTGGCCATAATTCTTAGAAAACTCAGCTCATCTATTTTATGTGCTTGGTATGAGCTGGAGATACACTGGCACAGTGTAAGTAAAAAAGAAAATCCATTTTTGCCGCTGTCAAAAAGAAGATATTAAATAATTAGTGCAAGATATTGGGCTGGGAAATTGGTATGGTCGGGTAAATTCCAGGTTCAGACAGATGCAGAATTTTAAGAGTTTTAGAAAACAAAAATTGTTTCTGCAGACCAAACAAGTCCACTTCAGGCCCAAATGACATAATGCAGCAAGACCTTCTAATAGCCAAATATTTTGCAATAACAATTACCCAGCGACCTCAGAGGCAGTGATGGCACAGTAAAATGGCAGCAAACATGCTGGAAAAACAGCCAGAATTGTTTGAAATTGATGAGGAATATGTTTTCTGTTTCCGTAACTTTCTCAGTGTAACTGTGTTGCCAGACTCAGAAGAGTCTCACATCATTGTCTCCATTTTCCCCCACAAAATCTCAGGTGCCCTTGGTAAGTAACTGGAAATACTGAATGGCCATGGAGACAGGTTACTCACTCAATAAACTACCACAGATTACTTAAGGAGTTAGAAACACGGTATGGAAAATTATAATAGGATATCCAGGGCAAAGAGTGTTGGGCATAAATCCAGCCCTGCCCTCGGGTCCTGTCACTGTCGCCACAGCGACCAGAGCCTGCCCTCCTTCTCCCGGGAGGACGCTGAAGACTCCAGTGAGATTATTCACTGCTCCTAAACAACCCAAGTGCCCTCAGGGCTTCCCCTCCAAACCCTTCCCCATGCCCGTGGCCACCTTGGGACGCTCTCCGTGGTTCAGGGATTCTCTGATTAAATAAAAGCTCCGAGCGCAGATCACACCCGACGCGCGACATCAGAACCCGAAGGCACCCGAGCTTCTTATTCGCCGGGTAGGCAACTTCTTG
>VXBC01005423.1:0-43287 GCA_013399945.1 Ploceus nigricollis | reverse complement strand
ACCCGAGCTTCTCATTCGCCGAGTAGGCAACTTCTTGGCCGCTGGGGCAGCTGGGGCGGGGACAGCATTGCACCCACCTCCTGCCGCCCTCCCAGCCTCCGGGAGGTGCCGTACCGCCCTTCCAGCCTCCGTGCCGCCCTCCCAGTCCCTACTGCTCCGTACTNCCCGTCCTTACTTTTATCGTGGGGACAGCTCCTGTGCCTCGCTGCCTCGTCCCTTCCCCGCGGTGACAGCGCCATGCCTGCGTTCGTCCATACGTTGTCCAGGGAAGGGCAGCGGGGCTGGGGAAGGGTCTGGAGTACAGCTCTGAGGAGGAGTGGTTGAGGGGGCTCAGCCTGGAGAAAAGGAGACTCAGGGGGGAATTTCTCGCTCTCCACAACTCCCTGACAGGAGGGGACAGCTGGGTGGGGGTCGGGCTCTGCTCACAGGTAACAAGCGACAGGACAATAGGAAATGGCATCAAGCTGCGCCAGGGGAGGTTCAGGCTGGATATTAGGAGAATTTCCTACCAGAAAGGCTGGTTAAGTGTTGGAACACACTGCCCAGGGAGGTGGTGAAGTCCCCATCCTTGGAGGTGTCCAAGGAAAAAATGAATGTGGCACTGGGTGACAAGCTGGTCTTCAGTCATGGGTTGGACTCAATGATCTCAGAGGTCTTTTCCACCTTGATTGATTCTGTGATTCCCCAGTGCATGCTGTCTTCCCCTGAATAGCATCACTCCTGCTGCCAAAATCCCACTGCTCTGTGCAGGTGGGAATTGCTACAACACCCTGTCCTCATCCTGTGCATCTGTGCCTTTATAACCCCCTCTGTGTTTCATCCTGAGGCCAGATGTTTAATAACATTCAAAACCTCATTTTTCTTTTTCAGTACACTTCTTGCTATTGAGCCCTAATTGTTCATATTCCACTGCAGGATTAAATTAATTCTTGAACAGTTTTCATCACCTTTCAAACTGTTACTTTTATACAGCTTTGCTCTAGTTATGTGTATTTACCACTAGCCAGAAAAAGGTCAATTTTCTCTGGCTTTAGGAAAAGTGAAATAAAAGATGGTGTACCCATATATGCAAACTATTAGCAAATAACCTGGAAATAGGTTTGTGGTTCATCTAGAATTTTTTTTCTTTTGTCTTTCAGTTTTAAATTGAAGAGAAAATGTCACTTTACGATGACTTGGGGGTTGAGACCAGTGATTCCAAAACAGAAGGCTGGTCCAAGAATTTCAAACTGCTGCAGTCTCAGTTGCAGGTGAAGAAAGCAGCTCTCACACAAGCAAAGGTACAGTCCCTTTGTGGTTTTGCTTTTTGTTTTTCAGACTTCTTTTGTGTTCAGTGCATTGTGTTTGTGATCTCAGAATACTGATTTGAGGTAATTTTGCTGGCATTTGTGTTTGAGTTTGTAGCAGAGAGCTTGGCAAAGCTAAAGGGGAAAAAGGAAAAATGCATTTTTCTTGATGTCTCTTAGAGGGAGTGTTGCAAAATTAAAACTGAAGGAAGCACTGATGTGTGTGCTGCAAACCTCTGAACTTTTAACAGCAGAGCCAAAAGTTGATCTTCAAGTTTAGCTTTGAAGATAATGAGATTCAGCTTTATAAATTTTTCTTAATGTAAGTAAAAAAATTTATAAAGCTGAATCTCATTGTGATTGATTATTTAGATGTTTACATCATTTTATGGTTATTTATGTTATTTAAAGGCTGTTCATGCTAACCTGCAAATCATTATGTATTATAACTTTTACAGCAAGTATTTCCAGAGTAGATGAAAGGGAGGAGTGCAAGCTGATTCTTATTAGACTGTGACAGAGCCATTTTCTCTTTTTATTGCTGCTTCTTTTAATTCCACCCTTTTTCTTTGAGCAGTGTTGATATTTTGGTTCAGACAGGACACGGGTGCTCTTTGGGGCACTGTAGGTTCTGTAGTGAGACTACTTAATTAAAAGAAGCAGCAGTAGCACTGATGCCAGATACTTAAGTAGCCACAGCATTTTTTTCACTGGAACTACTCCTGACTTATGCTGCTGAAATTGGGAGCAGGATTTAGTTGATAATTGGAACAAACTTCATGGGTGAAATTTACTGACTGTTGTATAGTTATATTCTTTGTCCACGTAACTGATGTGCAGTGTATCCATAGCTTAACAGAAGAATAGGGTAGGATTAGAAAACTCGGGAGTTCAGAAGAGTTTAAAATATTTTATCTGATGGTAAATTGGAAGAACAGTAGATCTTTGGAATAAGTCTGAGTTTCTTAGAAACTAACTCCGTTCAAACTCACCTGAAGTGATGGGATGAATTTTTAATGTGTGTTTCTGGTCCCAGTCAAAACCTAGGACCATAGCAAAGTATATCAAGTAAGCTGATTTTTAGAAAACTGCTTTATCTTTTTTAGACATTATGTGTTTTGGTGATTTTTGCAGAGTCAGAGAACAAAACAAACCACAGTCCTTGCTCCAGTGATTGACCTGAAACGAGGCAGCTCCTCTGATGAGAGACAGATCGTGGACACACCCCCTCATGTAGCAGCTGGGCTAAAGGTAACACCAGGGCAGCTAAAAGTTCCAAATGTTTTGGAACTTAAATGTTTCCTAGTGGTCAAAAAACTGATTATTTTCTGAGAATATCTTCCTCTGCTGAGAATTATTTAATTAACATTTCAACTTCAGACTTACGAGTGGTACAGCATGGAATTACCACAGTTAATGTGCAGTTATAAAACAGTGTTCTTAGAATCCTGGACAGCTTCAAATTACTTGGCAAGACAGCAATTTGGGCAGCTAAATAATGACTATAATTGTGTTTGCACCAGTGTTGGAACTGGACCTGTATAACAATCAACTGAAAAATAAATTAACTAAAGCCCCTTACCTTTTAGATGGATTTCTCATGGTAAGGAAGCAAGAGAAACTCTCTTCCTGCAGCTTTTTCAAAGGAAAAGTTCTGAAATGGTTCTTTCAGATTAGAGGAGAGCAGTCTGTGTGCCTCTGTTGGTATTATATTAATAGCAGCTGATAAAAAGCTTGATGAGATTGTGTGGGAGGACCCTGGCAGATGGTTGCAGCAGCAGATGCCATAAAGCTTCTAATAATGCATTAGTGGGGTTTGAAAAACTCGTGTCCATGCTGATTTGCTGCTGCTTTGCATTTTGCAAGGTGAGGGGGTGGTTCTTTCTTCATGGGAAAAATGTGATGTAATGAGAGACTGGATGTAGGAAACTGTTAGGTTTAAATAAAGCCAAGATTTCTTCTAGCACCAGTGGGATTAGGATATTACCTGACATTACAGAAGTCAGGAATCAGAAGTGTTAAATTTTTGCTTTCTGGGTGTTGTTTTCAGATCTCAGCTAAAAAAAAGAATTCATCTTTTTTCCAGGATCCTGTCCCTAGTGGTTTTTCTGCAGGAGATGTGTTGATTCCCCTGGCAGATGAGTATGATCCCATGTTCCCAAATGACTATGAAAAAGTGGTGAAGCGTCAGAGAGAGGAACGGCAGCGGCAGCGGGAGCTGGAGAGGCAGAAGGAGATTGAAGAGAGAGAAAAGTAAGGCTTTTGTTTAAAGGCTTGACATACTAACTCTTATCTAGACATGTCAATTTGTTAAATTTTATCTCTCTATATAACTTCTTTTAACTTTTATCTCTCTATAGAACTTCTATATGCTTGGAAGTTCTTAGCAGGTTTGTGAATACTGTGTGCTTGTAGAAACAAGAGCAGTGTTTTAATTAATATGTTTTAATGGTCTTGGTAAAAATCACCTAACAGTGCAAAACCAATAAGAATTATCAACTTTGCAGCCTCTTTGGGTGAAAGACCCTTGTCAAAATTATTCTAAATTTACTTTGTTTCAATAATAGCAGCAATATTTGGGTACTTCATGCGTCGTTATCAGACTTTGACCTTGCAGGTGTTTTAGAGTATTTGCTGTCTTTGTCACCTGACTACAGAAAAACTTTTTCAACACTCAGTGATGAACCATCCTTTCTGCTTCTAAAAACTACAAACTGATCCATGGATGCATTCAGTTTTAAATCTAGCTAGTACAGCCTTTGAGAGGCATAATTGCATTTCCTTTTTTAATACTCTGCAATCAGTAATTTAATTATTAAGTAAGTTAATTATGTGTTTGTTAATCTATTGTCTCTGGACAAAAGAAAATACTGCTTTATTTTTAATGCCCTTTCCCTGAAATAAGAAATCTCTATAGTCATGTTAAGGAAGTTGAATGCAGATTCAGTATCTAATTGTTATAAGTGGTAAAATGTCTGCCAGCCAGGCAGAAGGTTACATTTGCTCATTTCTAGTGAAGTGAATAAACTATCTTCATCACAGTATGAATCATCTGAAGTCTGGAATTACAGTTCTGCTGCCCTGTTTAGATTGTGGAAATTAGTATTTCTGGTCATTGGGACTTCTCTGTCTTCTCTTGGTTATATCTTTGTTGTTTTGATGGAGAAGGAATGCCTCAGGCTCTGCCCTACTGGCATGCAAGACCTCAGGAATCTGGGATGTCATTCCCACTGCTTCAGCATTGACTGCTCTTTGCTTGTGTTTGTACTTGTGTGTGGGACAAGAGTCTTTATACATATAAACGTTAGAGAAAAGAGGTGAAAAATGCATAATAAATTCTGATTTCAAGCTGGGGAAACAATCTCAGCCAAACCCTCATCAGATGTGTGCTTTGGAAGTTCAGGCTGGACATTTGTTTTGATTTCATTGGGTAGAGATTCAGAAATTCTGTGTGGTTGCACAGTAGAGCTGTTTTTGTCATCCTTTAGCATGGTTTTGGTGGCTGTGCTAGGAATGAGATGTGATTTGTGCAGCAGGTGGTGCACTTAACTTTTGAGGAAAAGTGCTTTTCCTTTTTGTTGTATTAAAATGAGTAATTTCCTGATCACCTCAGATAACAGCTGAAGTGCAAACAAATCTTGAAGCATTCTTTACTTCACATTAGAAGTTATTCCTGAATCTTATTTTAATTGCCAAGCACGTGTCTCAACAATCTGATGTTTAAGCATGAGGGTATTTTTTTCTTCAGTAAATGATACTACTCTGTGTAGTTTGTGATGGGAAATGTAAAAGGGATTCTGTCCAAAGCAGGGTGATTGATTAATTAATGTCTGTTACCTTGCTCTCTGTTCCATCCAACACCTGTTCCATGTTAGTCACTCATTTGGACAGGATTTATTCAGGTGCTTCCTCCTTTCCATGCATTCTTTTTGGCTGACTTGCAAGTGGAAAATGATCTTGGCTTAGATCCATCTTCTGTTTAACCAAAAATGCCCCATGATGGTAAAAGCAAAGAAACAAATGGTGATGGTGTTAACTTGCACTTTCATGGGAAACATGTTAAATGCTTGTTTGATGGAGCAGAATAATTCACCCTGCAGAAGTGAGATGACAAATTAAAATTAAAACAGAGTTAACTTCCATGGTTTCTCATCCTAACTTGCTGTGTCTCCTAGAAGGCGTAAAGACAGGCATGAAGCCAGTGGGTTTTCAAGACGACCAGATCCAGATTCTGATGAAGATGAAGATTATGAGAGGGAGAGACGAAAAAGAAGTAAGGGAACTGCTTATGGTTTTAGTGTGGAAATAGGAGAAAATGAGGGAGGGGAATTCACAGTCTGTGTTTCTCTGTCCTCACAAGAGTACACCGTTAATTCTGAGCCTTTAGAATAAATCTGACATTTTATGACAACATAATGTAATGCAGAAGACTGGTATTTTTCCATGGAGGCAGATGGCAACCAAATTACTTGTGGAAATACCTCTGTTTAACCTAAATTTGTAGATACCTATTGTAAGTTTCTGCATGGTGTAGGTTCCAGGGAAGGGATGAGGCGTGACACTATTGCAGCTTTTCATTCTTGCTTTTGTTATATCAGTGCTCTTAGAGCTTGTCAGGTGATATAGGTCAGAAATACATCTTTGCATAAACAAAATTAGTCTTTATTCTCTTTCAGCAACAAAGTTAGAGTAAATAATTCAAGCCTGTTGTGATATCCTCCAAATGTGTTGTGTTCCATTTTGCTCATAGGTATGGGAGGAGCTGCCATTGCACCACCCACTTCTCTCGTGGAGAAGGACAAAGAACGTGAGTACTCCAAAATCCTCTTCTCTAAGCCCAGCAGTGTTAATTTCCTACTCAACTTTCTATTTAGTTAAGTCCTCCTGCTTTTCCCATTGGATTTTTTGTAGCAGCAGGACATGAACAAATTCTTTGTTCATGGAGGGAGGCTGTGGGGGACCTGTGATGCTGCCCTGCTTCACATCTCTGTTCTGAAGAAATCTTTATGTATTGCTGGACAAGTGGTTTGGCAAACTGGGCTCTTGCAACCATGTGCCACTTCTGATATGAAAGAAGAAATGTCACATGCAGGTTTCTTTGGGTAGACTAGAAATCTCCACAGTGTGGAGAGGGAATTTTTCCATTGCTCTTTCCTTGAGGAGGTACTTAGTGAATATCTTTTCTAAAGGAGTTATGCACTACAGACAGAATTTTACAAATTTCTCTGGGATGCAGTTTAGCTGAAGAGATTTGTGTGCAGTGGTGGTGTGAGGATCTCAGTTGTCCACGAGATGGCATCATCCTGCTATAGGAACAAAACCATTCCCTTTTTTTTTTCCATGTCTAACTGTTGTAAATTTTTTTAATAATTACCAGTATGTTTCTACTTTAAAAAATAATAAGAAGAAAAAACCTTATGCAGACAAACTTTTCTTTGGGAATCATTGTATTTATGAGAAGATTAAAATGTAAAAAAATATCTCAAAACCTAAGTGAGTGATACAGTGAAAGCATTTGATATGTGTAAACATTCAAAACTGAAAGACATTGTTTTGAGTAAATAATTAAGAGCAATTGATCAGTGCCAAGGAAAAGTAAATATAGGCTGGAAATAGTACAAATATCCTTAAGGGGAGAGCTTTTAAAATGTGACATGGTCCACAAAGAAACCTTTGTATGGCTTCTTACTTGATGCTCAAATCCAGACTGGAAGAAAACAAAAAAAGATTGGTGTAGCAAAAGTCCCTTAGTCCAGTCCATCTGCTGTTTAAATAGGAATTATTTTTCCCCATATTATATCCTCAAACTTCATGTCTGACCTTTTATTTGATAAGATACAGGAGCTAGTATACAAGAAAATATTCTAAAATTAGGTCAGTCTGATAAAAGCCCATAAATCCATTCAAAAGTGATTTTTTTCTAGTATTCTAGTAGGTTTTTTTTATTTTCATTTTGCTATTTGACTTGTCAGTGGAAGGTGATTTAATAATCTAGCCAGTATGATTGAGATATCCATCTCCATCCCCATCTCCAGGAAGAGCTGTAATTCAGAAATTCCCAGTGAGAAGAGTTGCATTCATTCTTTTTAATAGACTGGTTTTCTTCTCTGCAAATGTGCAGTGTATTTTTATTACAGTCCTTGGGCCTTGAGTTGTGTGCATTGATCCATTTTTGTCATAACTCTATTCCTGATGAATGGGAGTTTGTCCTCCAGATGAACTCTTTGTAGTGCAGGTGGTCTCTTAATGTTCTTTTTCTCCATTTAATAAGAGGTTAATAAATGCATTATAGAGCTGTGGAAATCTACATCCAATGAGGAAAACCCAGAATAACTCAGATGTTGTTTCTGAGAGAGAGGTGAGGGGAGGAGATGTCAAAACAGCGTGTGCAAAGGAAACATTCTTCTGATTTGGATTTATGTGGATGACTTTTTCATAGTTTGTTAGGATTTTATTGGAAAAAAACCCCAAATGTCTCTGTTTTCTCCAGCTGTAGCATCATTCCCATATGAGGAGGAGTCAAGACCTCGGGCACCTTCTTCCAAAGCAGCAATTCCTCCCCCAGTGTATGATGAGCCAGAGAGACCTCGTTCCCCCACAGGACCCAGCAACTCCTTCCTCGCCAACATGGGGTAAATAAATGGGTGACTCCTGCACATTTTGTGGGAAAAGGCATTGGAAGGTGGTGGAAACCAAAAGCTGAAATAGTTCGTAAGGAGAGAAGAGCACAACCCATTGCATGTATGTGGTTAGTCTGAGTTCAGAGAGTTCAAACTGGCAGGATACAGGAAAAACTGTGGATTCACAGGACTGGGGGAAACACATCTGAGGTGGTTGCATTCAAGGCTGTGCTTTTAAGCCACACTCCAGCATGAAGTGTTTATGGCCTGTATAAGCCAGACAATGGAGTGTACTTGAAAACACAGGTGGCATGTTAGTTCTTCTAGATTTCTTTTCCTGCTTTGTCTTAAATTTGCTGCATACCAGCAAACTGATATTTCAAATAATTTCAGCTCTGCTTTGTTGAAAAATTCAGAGTGTATTTTGCATGAATGTAGCTGTGGCTGCAAATCTGCCCATTTACTTTCCTGCCTTGTATGTGATGTTGTTTTAACTACCATGGTAAAAAATGAAGGTGAATCTATAGCTAAAAACAGCTTAGAGACCTCATTTTTGGGTTTGGACAATTTTTTTTAATTGTCCAGAAAAAGATAACCAAACTTGTCACTCTTGGACCAGCTTGTGCATTGATTAGTAGTACCATGGAACCCTGACTTAATTGAAGGAAGGGCTAAAAATCTGACCTAACCTGCCTTACTTTGACCACACAATTGGCTATTTGTTCTGTGACTTAGTGTTTTAATCTTTCAGCATTATATAGCCAGACTTTTTAGCCTTTTGCTTAGAAAAAAATGATGTAACTTGTAGAATCTCCTGTACTTTCTGCCCCTGTGTGAGGAAGTTGCAGGAGGTAGGATATTTGAGCACTCAGGAGAAATGCAGTGTTAATCTTTTGTGGAAGAAACCTTTATGAACTGATTTTTTTTTTCTTGTTGCAGGGGGACAGTAGCTCACAAAATCATGCAGAAGTATGGTTTCAGAGAGGGCCAGGGGCTGGGCAAACATGAACAGGGGCTCAGCACAGCACTGTCAGTAGAGAAAACAAGCAAGAGGGGTGGCAAGATCATTGTTGGTGAATCTACAGAGAAAGGTAATTGTGTCCTGAACCAAGTGTGTGAGAAATGAAGCTGCTGGGTTTCTGTTTACCATCTGTCCTTGTTGAAAACATTGGAGTTGGAAAAATGACTCATATTTGTTCTTGTGGAAATTTATATTTTTTTATCTTTTTGTAAAGTGATCCTGTTTGCATTTTTTTTAGCTCATCCTCCCCTTCCTCCATCAGTTGTCCTTCTTTAGTGTTGGGGAAGGATCTTCACTTCCAGGGCTGATCCTGCTCTGCCCTGATGCCTTTTTCCCTGCCACATCCTGTTGATATTGCTCTTATTTTCCTGCTCTTGTCTGATCTTGAGACAACATCCAGGCTTCTGAGCACAAGTGGTAGAAGTCAGGATACTTTTACTCTTGTAGTTCTTATGATACAATTCTGAACTTAGGAATTATTTCCCTCAAAGAAGTAGTCACATTGTCAGTGCTTAATTCACACCACTGGAACTGATTTTTCTGCTTCCAGGTAGCTACAAGTTGTGAATAGCTGTTCCTCACCAATATGAAACTAGATTTTGTGGCTTTTATTTCATTGTTTGATCAATAAGATTTTGATTAAAGTCCTTAATTGAGCTTTAATCTTAAATTATACCATGATTCACTGTTCTGTCTTTAAACAGAAACAGGCAAGAAGGCGGATTCCAACCCCTTAACTGAGATACTGAAATGCCCAACTAAAGTGGTCTTACTGAGGGTGAGTTGGGGTTAAGGGAACGTGTCTTGGTGCTGAAATGTTTAAACCTCTGTTCCTGATACAAAACTCTGCACAGTTCAAATGGTTCTGGCCTGCACCCATGTGGTGTTCTGGAGAAATTATGTGACTTCCTGGGGTACAAGCTGTGACTTTAAATCAACCCTGCTTTAAATTGTGCAGTTCCCTTGCCTTAGGGACAGGGAACTGTCTCCTCCTGTAGCTGTTAAGCTTTTAAAGTATTTGTGGTCACAGTTCAGAGAGCATCTGTGATTTGTCTACACAATCACCTGCACAGACTCCATCCAGTGAGTTGGGTTTGTTTTTTTACTTTCAGAACATGGTTGGTGCTGGGGAGGTGGATGAAGACCTTGAAGTTGAAACTAAGGAGGAATGTGAGAAATATGGCAAGGTTGGGAAATGTGTCATCTTTGAGGTAAGAAATAATCTGTCTCTCTTTCTGGCTGCTCTGAAAGTAAACTGGGCACTCATCCCTCACAATTGGAGTGTTACTGCCCAAGAGGGGCATGCACAGAAGATCTCTCAGGGTCCTTTACTGTGTTGGAATTCTGCATTTTCTGTATCTGTAAGACACAAGCTTCTAACAATAGCAACTGTGCAAAAATCACTTGAGTATTGTGTTTTTTGGAACCTTTTTATTTCATTCTTTCGCTGCCTTTGTGAAGAACAGCAGTTGAAAACAATGTTTTCATTGTTTTCACTGTTTCACTGTTTTAATTACTTGTGGCTTGGGATTTTTGTTTTGTTTCAGATCCCTGGTGCCCCTGATGATGAAGCTGTAAGAATATTTTTAGAGTTTGAACGGGTTGAATCTGCCATCAAAGGTAGGATCCTAAATTGTGTCCTGTGAACCTCAGAGTTAACTTCTTCAGAGAGATTAAACAGTCTCACTGGTCAGGCTGTTTAGTTAAAGAGATGTTTATTTTATTGAATTGCTGCTTGCTGATCTGCTCTTTGTTTCAATTCCAGCTGTTGTGGATCTAAATGGAAGATATTTTGGAGGCAGAGTGGTGAAGGCTTGTTTCTACAACCTGGACAAGTTCAGAGTGCTGGATCTGGCGGAACAAGTTTGATTTTAAAAATCTAGCTCGAGGTGTCATTGTTTTGGCAATCACGTTTTCAGCAGTAGGCTGGGAATAAAGAAGAGAAAAGTAGTTTTCCTAGCAGACTGGAAACAAGCCTCATTGAATGGATTTTACACATTCGTTGTGACTTATGGTTTTTTGTAATATAAAGCCCTTTGAAAGTAAGATTCACGTCTGTGTGGTTTTGAATTGCACATTTCTGCTTTCTGCTCTGGGGATCCTGGTTTTTTTGAACTTTCAGATGACTTTGCTCTGTTGAAAACCCACTGCTGAGGAGATGCTTTGTCTGTATTCCTGCTTTCTTTGTTCTGGTGCTTCATGGAGTCCCTGTGCTGGATCCACAATAAGTGTGAAGCTTTGGACAAGGACTGTGTGCTATCATCTTCTCTTCCCCGATGGTCTCTCCTAGAGTTAGAGCCTTGCTCTCCTGAGTCCTCATCTCTGCACACCAGTGATTTGGGTCATTGGACAGTTGCAGCTGGTTTGTTCTCCTGACTCCAGGACAAAACTTCTGTGCCAGGATGGAGACTAAAATAACGAGGATTGAGTCTGTCTTCACAGAGCAAAAGAAAATCCATGTCTAATGCAGGGAAATGGAAAGAGGAGGGAATTTAATGGACTCTTAGCAGGAGCTCTGTGCTATTGGGCAGTCTCTGCTGGGAATATCCAGGGATAACTGATTTCAGGTCATTAGTAGGGAGAAGGGAAACTCCTCCTTGTATCTGGCCAGCTGTCAGAATCTCACTTCTCTAACTCACACATAGGCAACTAACTTTGTTTAACCATTTCAAACTTGGCATTTGCTCTTTCTGTTTATATTTCTGTATTTGAGGTCAAATACCATCAGGGTTAGGCTTTCTTTTGGGAAGGAGTGCCTGTGGAAGTTTTCAAAGTACGAGGCCATGGAGGGAAGTTCTTATGAAAATCTGAAGAGTTGACAAACTAAACTACTAAACACTACTACTCTTAGTTTTAACTTGATGTAAAATAGTACACAGCTCTCTGCTCCTGGTTTTATGTTTGCTTTTTGTTTGGGAACAGTGTGTGACAAAGAGTTGGCAAGAGCGGACTCTGCAATGGTGGCAGTTGTCTCTGTGCCCCATTGCACCCAGAATTGTGGAGATACTGAAGTGGCTGTGAGCCCTGAGGGCATTTTAGCTGTTTAATAGCTGATGCTGGATGTCTTCTTCCTGTTACACACATGGACTGGGGGGAGGGGGGACAGACCTGTAGTTCAATGCTGTGAATATCTCCAGTTATTGCCCTTCTGTTGAGTTTTGGCTGCAGATTTCTATGACAAACCCCTGGGTCTTGTGTTTTGCTTATTTTGTCTTCTTGTGTTCCACCAACCTCTGTACAAACATTTGCTTGTAAAACAGAATTTTTAAAAAAACTGGTATTTTACCTGCTGTGTGTTGGCTTCCTTACTGTGCTCTTGTGTTGTGCAAGGCAGTCCCTCAGAGCTGGGCACTTCTGCACCACGAGTTGGCACTTTCTCTGCAGCAAAGGTGAGGAACAGGCCTGACACCAAAACCACAGGACTTGGGGCAAAAACAGAACCTAGATTCTGTTCCTGCCTCTGCTCTTTGTTTTTTCTTTGACTTTGAGCAACACTTTAAGGCCTTTGCTGCTGTGTAGTAAAACAGAGAGATTAGCCTGGTATGAATAAGCATAGGTTTGCTTGTAGTACTCAAATAATTTGAGTGGCTGCTGTAGAAAGTTTAACCACTGGTAACAGATTGAGTGTGATCTGAACTAAGCTTGAAATATGACTTGACTTTAAGCAATGTGATATATTTATGGCTCTTATTTCAGCAAATACCTCTTGAGTCACTAGGCTGTAAGTATTTCCTGAGGTACACAGGCTGTTTTGTGTACCTTTAACCAGCTGTTCTGCTTTTTAGCACCAGCTTCTGAGCTTCCAGTCTGATAACTTGAAGGTTTTCCATTTGCTGAGAATGGCTTTATTTATTTATAATTATAGCCATCTATAAATGGCTATATTTATAAATGGCTTTATATGGCAACTTTTGAACTATTTCATTCTGAGAATCCTTACTGTGGTTGAAGACAGGACTAAAGTTTATCCATGAAAATGTAGGGGAGAGGGTTGGTTTGTTTAATATTTTGTGTAGGAGATTGATGCTACAAATTAGGTGTTTTTCTGTACCATGGGGACACTGAAGCAGGCAAACCTGGAGCAGATCTACATCCCCTGAGTTCCATCTGTGTGGTGGGTGCTGCACAAACACGTGACAGTGGAGCCAGGTGTGTAAGCAGGTGATGCAAACAAAGCTGCACAGGTGTGGAAAGCTGCAAAGGTTCAGACACTCACTGAGCTCTGTGGTCAGACTTTGTTTGTCTCTGTAGCAGGAGGCATTTTTTTGCAAATGCATCTTCTCCCTGTTCTGCAACACTCTCAATGTGTTGGCTCAGACTTCCTCAGGCATGTTTGTATCTTGCATGCCTTGAAAAATTTGGTTCTGAATTTACTTCTCTGCTGGAGAATTGGCCTCCTCTGGAATCTTGCCACTGACTTCTATTTCTAGTAGTTTCTCAAGTAACTTTTTATACAATACCTCCAGCTCTTCCTGCTTACACATCCAGTTTTCTCCTCTGTTTCATCAGTGCCCTTTCCAAAGATTCAGCACTTAATTTGGAGCTCTTTGCAGCTACCAAGTTTTATTTGGTGATTTGTCTTTACACCCTGGATATTGTGCAGCCACCTCATTCTGTCATGTATGTTCATGGTGACTGGTCTGAAGCAATAATATTTTTGTTTCTCTTTTTGTGTGGTGCCCTAAAAGGTTCTGATTTCACAGAAAGTGAAGAGGATGATGGGCTGTTAGAAACTTTTACCTTACTGGCAGTGCAGGATTGGTTATAGTGCTTCATGTGAAGCACTGGGTGTTTTTCAGGTATGATTTCCTAAATTTAACCTTTAATTCCTTGGCTTAAGCACCTGTGTAAATGCTGTGATTCTCTAATGCATTGAGTAACTGCATCTCCTCTTGGGCTAAGTATGAACTGTTCATTGCTTCTGGGAATTGAGATTATATACCTGCTGAGAGAGATTTGAGTGTCCTGAAGCCACCAGGAAGCTGAGAGGAACGTGTAGGACGTGTCAGCCCGGAGCTGAATGAGGTGCCTGGTGCATTAACAACCCCGAGGTCTTAAGAACGGGGATTTGCACAGTGGCATCACTGTCTGCTGCCTTGTTCTCTTCCTAATTCAGAGCACTGGCTACTATTTTAGTAGTGGGGATTTAGTGACTTGATTACCTTCCTAATTGTTAAAACCCCAAGGTGTTGTTTCTGAGCTGTAGCAGCTATTTCAGAGCCCATCGTTAAGCATGTGGGTTATGATTTATTTTCTCACCTGCACTGTTCTGCACTTAACCTATGCTGAATTTCACCTGTTGGTGTCAGACTAAAATCTGGTGTGAGATGGAGCTTGCAGGGAACATTTTTAACATTACTATTGTAAAAATCCTAAGTTTGCTTTGCCACTGTTACATGAAAGGTGAGAGTTGTTGCCCCAAAGAACTTTCTGTCTGAATAGCCATGGAGGGAGGGAGGCAGGTACAAGAAGTATCTTGCCCAAGGACATGCAGAAGGTGGTTTGGAGAGTTGGGATTATACCCTATTCCCCTGTACTTGCAACTCTGCAACCAAAACCCACATTCCTGGTGGAGCTGCTTTTTATTGTGGCAACAGAAAATGGTAGAATCTCTTAGCCTTGAGCTTTGAATTCTGAAACAAGTTCAGAGGGAGGTGTAATTCATGTGCTGCAGTCTGTGTAAGTGGTTGCCTTAGGAGGGGCTTATCTGAAACCAGGCTCCTGTGGGACATTTGAGTGTGTCAGGGTATTCTACCCTTCTGTGCAGGAGAAAATACGTGTTGTAATCTCATACAGTTTTCTTAAAAATGGAAAAACAAATATGGAAGGTTTCAAAGAGGATCTTAAACTCTCAGATCCTTTTTGCTCCACAAGCAGAAGTCTAATGGGGGAGTGAGAACTTTCAGTCCTCACAGCACTTAGTGCAAGAGGCCCTGAGCAAGACTAAGATTCACCTTATGTTACATTGAATTAAATCCCATGTTCCTGCCTGGGACTGCTCCTCCTCAGGTACAGGACTTGGCACTTCTAGTTGAGCTCCATGATCTTCCTGCCAGCCTCTTCCCAGCCTTCCAGGTCCCTCTGGGTGGCAGCATGACCCTCTGAGGCAGCTGCCACTCCTCCCAGTCTATGTGATCTGCAAATTTGCTTTAATGAAGGTGTTAAAGAGGGCTGGACCCAGCATTGACCCCTGGAGTTCACCAACAGCTCCTGGCCTCCAGCCAGACCCTGAGCCACTGCTCACTGGGACCAGGCATTCAGACAGTTTTTGGTGTCTGCTCCTGCAGCTTCAAGAGCTTCTTTGTGAGGAGGATCTCACAGGTGACAATGTTTGGAAGTCTTACAGAAGTCCAGGTAGACAATACCCACAGCTCTCCTCTGCCAGGCCAGTCTTTCATTGTGGAAGGTTAAGCTGGACAAGCATGACTTCCCCTCAGTGAATCCAAGCTGACTGTTGCTGATTTTCTTGTCCTTCCTAAAAACAGTGTTAGATTAGCTACTCCCAGAATTGTAGAAATTATTTAAAATTCTCTAAAAATTGGAAGAGAACAAGAACATCCACACAGCTGAGGTCCATGTATGGATGCATCTGGCACTGGTAACGTGTTCCTAGCTGGGTGCAGGACTAACCCTATTCCTTTTCCAAAAAAAAGCAGGAGCTGCTTGTGACCATGGAGGACTCAGTATCACTTACAAGCACTTTCTGTCACAGCAACTGCAGTACTGTAATGACTGAGTTCTTAGGGGAATTCCTGCCTTTAGGTGATGAGGCAGTTGTCCTTAAAGACAATCAGGGATTGATTGTGTCTAGCAGTGTGTGCTCTGTTAATTTGCTGTCGCTGAGCAATGAGAGCACTCAGCCAGGAGATCTGGATTCCTGCTGTGCTGCTCTGGGCACATGTAGGTTCTTCACAGATGGGTTTGAAAGTAGCACCTGGGTTTGGGAATTTTTTTGGTGTGTCCTATAGACAGGACTTTTGATAGAAGACTTCCCTCTTGCCCTGTGATGCTGTGATTTTATTCAAGCTGCAGAGCAGTTAAAGAGCAATCCCAGTGCCTTTATCATCCATCAGTTTGGTTTACCCTCACACATCACCACTGACTTTTGGTTGTGGCTGTGGAAGGAACTTCTGAAGTCCAGCTGGAGATGATCAGGCAGCTCCTGGCAGGACATGTGGCCCTTGACTTTGTGTTTAGTATGTGAACACAGCTGTTTCTTACCTGTGATGTAATTTAGAGGATAAATTCATTTGCTTTGCCTTGTTTTGAATCATAAATTCATAGAATGGTTTAGATTGTAAGGGATCTCAAAGACCATGTAGTTCCAAACCCCTGCCATGGGCAGAGACACTTTCCACTAGACCAGGTTGCTCAAAAATTAGCCTTTTCCTCAAAAGACTTTAGTGACATTTCCTGATTCACAGAGGATCACAGGATTTTTTAAGGATGCAAAAACTGGTAATTATACAAGTTGCTCATAACACCAGCCAGAGCTGACAGACCTTAACCCCTGGGCAGCCCTGGGTGTAACCACAGATATTCATGCCTTATGTCAGGAGCAGTAAAGGAGTTGCTGCTCCTTTTCCCTCCTCACTGAAGGATTTCTTAACTCTGAAACTTTTTCTAAATGAGTGCTTGGATTGGTAAGATTGCCTTTCTCTTCCTGCAGGTCAGTGGGTTACAAGTGCTGCTTGCCTTGAATGTCCAGTGTGATTTTACCTCCTATTTACTGCAAAAAATATTTTGTGCCACTCGAGGTGCAACTCAGCCAGTTAGTGGCAAGGAGAAAAAAAACTTGCTGTAAAGTCTGCAGGACTTTTAACTCCTGGACAAAAAGGTGGGCAAACCTAAAGTCTTTCACTTCTGTTTCTAAAGAGAGAGAGTGAATGATGAAGCCCCTGTGTGCCTGTGTTTGGTACTTTAACCAGAACTGTGCAGTAGCTGACAATAAATACAAATGTGATCCTGTTGTCAGCTGTGCTCCTTTAGGGATCTTGCTGCCTGTTTGTCCCAGGTGGGGCTGAATCTTGCTGGTGGCTTTTTGTACACAGGTACAAACACAGCTTTCCTTGTCAGTCAGCAAAGTTCCTGTTTGAATGGGGGGGAAATGGATATTGAAGAGGAAAAGGTGCAATGGGAGAACAGGTATGAAAGCCAAAGGAAACATTTTGTAAGTTGAAGAAGGGATAGTTTGTGTGTGCTCCTGCAGAGGTTTCCTCTTGCACCCTGATTCCTGATCCCTGCTGAGCTCATGGTTGTGGCTTTATGGCTTTTTCTCTTTTTAGCATCAGGAAATTGGGAAATCCCAGAGCACGGGGTTGTTAGTACAGAAATGTAAAACACAGCCTTATGTCTTGTGTCCAAACAACATTACCCACCCCAAGCTTTCAGCCTGTAGCTGTGGGAATCAGGGGATAGGGCACAAATATCCTGTGCCCACCAGGCCCTGTCTCCCATGCAGGACAACCCCCTGCCCTGCTTTGGCAGCCCCAGCAGTTGCAGCACATGCTTAAAACCCAAGACACCCTCAGCTCTATGGAAAACAAGATCTTTCCCAGGAAGATGCCTAACCCTTTCCTTTCTTCTCTCCTGCTTCTTATTCCTCCTCTGGGAAGAGCATGGGTTTTTTTTCAAAGCAGCTTTTAAGCATCTTGCCACTTCACAGCCCTTGAGTTGTTTTTCCTCTCCCAGTCTCCAAGGTGTTGATCTCTGGCCTCCATTTGAGAGCTTGCAACAAGTCAACAGCTCAGGAATCCACATGGTCCTGCCAAGACAAAGGTCTTCCACTCATCTTGGGTTTCTCCACCTTCTGCCGCAGGCACAAAGCTGGGTAGCAGTTTTGGACTTCTCTGCTTTGAACTTGTAAAACTTGTATAGCAACTGTGAACCAGAACTCAAATGATACTCTGGCAAAACACACCGAGCTCCTCTTGGGAGGATGGAAAGTGAAAACTGGTGGGGTTTTGTGTTTTTCCACTGTGAGAAAGGGCTGGGTTTGTGCAGCTGAAGTGATGCAGTTACCACTGGGAGAGGATGTGAGCTGGAGCAATTCCCAGTGTCTTTTCCCTCTTTGTAGGAAGGGATGTTGCACTCAAACAGCAAAATTTAGACCTTTCCAGGGAAATAATCCTGTGGCAATGAAGTGTACTCAAACTGGGGTTCAGAGATTTGCTTCAAGCACAAATTTCAGAGGAAGATCCATCTCCCTGCACCAGTTACAGCCCTGCCCATCATCCCATAAGACACAGCACCATTACATCCAAAGACACTGTCCCAGAAGTATCACATTCACCTGCAAGGACTCAGCTCTTCTGAGGAAGTCAGGAATTTAGGGATAATAAGGAAATAAAATTTTTAAAATATCTTCAGCTATCACATACTAGTCATAGATTCTTCCCCTTTCTTCATTAGAATTTCTGCCTCATCATTTAAAAGTGTTTTACTTTGTTTTATTTCTATCCAGCAGGCTGATTTATTCATGGGCAAAGTCTGATGGTTTTTATTTTTCCTGCAGTGCTGGAGAACATAAAAGCCTGGAAACTTGAGGCTGCTATCAGCATTTATGCTAAAAAATAATGGTGCTGGCATCATAAAATCAATACATCCTTTTTTTCCTCCCTGTTTTAAAAACAGGGGGAGTTAACTGCATGGCAAGAATTTGCCTCAGCAAGCCTGGACTGTGTGAAATAGAATTGATAATCTGTCACTCTTGATGCATCAGAAGAAGGATGCAGATGTTTCTCCAAATGTGACATTTCCTCTTCAGTGCTAGGTGGGTGTGTGGTAGCAGTTCAAAGCCACAGAAATCAATGGAGAAGGGAGAGTGAATTTCCTTACATGGAAAGAGCAAAATCAAATTTAGAAACCTGACGGAGCTGGCAGCAGCAGAGAAACTGGGAAGGTTTGTACCTGACAGCTGCAATAATTACTGCCTGCAGATCACTCCTGGAAAACACTGTCCACTTCTTTCTCTCCAAAACCCAAAAGCTGAAAATGGTGCAAAACAGAGGACTGGGATCTTCAAGGGACCAACAGTAACTGGTCACAAAATTATTTGGGTTAGAAGGGGCCCTAAAGATCATCTCATTCCAACACCTTCCACTATCCCAGGTTGTTCCAAGCCCCATCCAACCTGACCTTGGACACTTCCAGGAATGGCTTTAACTGACAGAGGGCAGGGATAGATTAGAGATTAGAAAAAAATTCTTCTTTGGCCTGCATCTCTCTAATCCAATCTTGTCTCCACACCTTTATAGAGCACCTAATCTTTGTGATATGAAAATGCCAGCACTAATACCAGAGGTTAACAAAAGTAATCTCTCTAGGTCAGGCTACAAGAAGGAGATTGGCTGTAAACTTTCCAAAAGCTGATTGTTCCCAGTCCCTTCTGCATCTTAAGCCCTGATGACCTGGTTGTGCTGCCTGCTCCCCCAGCAGGACCAGGCCATGAGCCTCTGCTACTTTTCCCTTTGGCATTCACATTCTCTGGACAGAGAGACATAATTCTGTCTCTCAGTTTTTTTCCTGGAGAAGCACAGAGAGAAGGAGAGAAAACAATTCTTATCTCTGCTCCAGTGTTTTGCACATGTGGAATGTGTTTGGAGATTGTTTACCTGAGGTGATTGCTGGATTGGATTCTGGTGAAGGTTGTTTGGATTCATGGACCAATTGGATCCAGCTGTGTTTGGGACTCTCAGCAGAGAAGAGAGTCATGGGTTTTTAGTAGGTAGTTAGATATAGTTAGTAAGTAAGTATATATCTTTAAATAGTATATTAATGTAATATAGTATAGTTTTAATAAAGCAATGATTCAGCCTTCTGATCTAAAGCAAATCATCAATCATTCCTTCTTTGGGGGTCATGTTTTTTACTATATTCCCCTGCTAAATTTGCAAGGCTGAAGCACCAGGCTGGTGATCAGCACGTGGGGAGAGCTCGCAGTGAGAAAGGGAGCTGGGTACCAGTGCCTGGCTGCTGGAGTGTGGGAGGGTCAGCAAAGGCCTGGAAAACCTGGGCATGGGCTGAAAGCAGGGGTGTGATGGTCAGTGCCTGGTCACTGAAGTGTGACCTTGAAGATTGGCTGAGGGGTGACCACAGCAGCTCAGCCAGGAGCAGCTGAGCAGTGGGAAAAGGGGTCTGATGCTGATGGGGAAAGCAGGACCTTCAGGCAGCGTGTAACCCAGGGGAGGAAGAGGAGAGCCTGCCTGAGCACTTGTTGCTGTAGGCCCCCAGCTGGGTAATAATTAGTATTGACTCTATGACTTAGAAGGTTGATCAATTACTTTATTATATTATCTTATAGAATATTTTATTATACTTATATTACACTATATTACAGTAGTAAGAGCTCTTACTAACTACTAACAACTTCGAACTAGAAAACTTGTGACTCTCTCTCCTGAGAGACCCAACACAGCTGTGGATCTAATAGGTTAGTGAATCTAAACACTATCACTAGAATCTAATCAAGTAATTACTTTGGGTAAACAATCTTTAGAATACATTCCACATGGGCACAACAACGAGCAGAGATAAGAATTGTTTTGATTCTCTTCTCTACTTCTCTCAGGAAAAATCCTGAGAAAGTCTGTGCCTGCTCTCTGTGGCCAGAGAGCTGCTGCCACAAGCACTCAGACATCTTATAAAAGGACAAAACAGAACTTTGGAAGCTGGATCAATCATGTAAGCAAGTCCCCTGGTGTACCCAGCACCAGCAATTCCCAGCACCCTCGTCTTCCTTGGGTTTGTGCCATGCAAGTCATTCCAAACGTTATAAATATTTCAGAGGAGCTGTTTGCATTCTGATTTGCTTGTAGAGTACAAGCCTTGCAGTGAAGGAGATCCCTGTGACTCCTTCTCAGGCTGAGAGCACTGACATTCCTGTCTCACTGCTCCCACCCATTACCTCACTACCTGGAAAGGGAGAACAGCTCAATACTGATTTCCCGGCTGGGGATGTGCAGGGATGTGCAGGGCAGCTCATTTCATCCCTGTGCCCCTTGATGCAAAGCCTGGTTGTGCACACAGATGGATTCAGTGCAAGGTGGGGAAAGCAAATTAAATCTCCATCCTGGATAAAGAGGTTTTTAAAGGGCTTAAGGATCAAGTTGAGGGAAAAATTCTTCCCTGTGAGGGTGGTGAGGCGCTGGCACAGGTTGCCCAGAGAAGCTGTGGCTGTCCCATCCCTGGAAGTGTTCCAGGCCAGGTTGGACAGGGCTTGGAGCAACCTGAGACAGTGGAAAGTGTCCCTGCCCATGGCAGGGGATTTAGAACTAGATTGTCTTTAAGATCCTTCCCAACCCAAACTTTTCCATGTTTCTATGAAATATGGGGTTTAAACCTGTGAGACAGGTAAAAGGATCCTTTGCAGGATCAGTTCTAACTAAACAACCCCTCTAACATATTAAATTATGCTTTTGTTTCCTTCAGAGACACCTTCCTACAGGACACACCTGGGAAAGCTGGTAGCAACCACTGAGGCTCCAAGTGCCTCTCCCACACAAACCAGGGCTTGGGAAGATCTCAGGAAGTTTTCTGGACCATCCCTCAACCCTGGGGCACAATCAGGGCAGGCTGAAACCCTTCCCACCATGTTTGCTCAACATGTTCTGAAAACCTCAAGTGATGCTGAGCCACTGCCACCCTCTCTGGCCATGCAGCCTGGCATTTGTGCTCTGCCAGGAGGAGAGATGCTCTGATTTCACCATCCTAGACCAGAGTTTGGTTCATTTCATCTAAATCCTGTTTTGGGACCAGCTTGATTCTCAGTAATTTTTTTTAATTATTACTATATTTTAATTTTAAGTTGTTTTTTCTAGATGCCAGACAGAAATGCTGTTGAGCTGTGAGTAAGGGGTGAAGATCCTTGTACACCAAAAATCCCCAGACTATGTTTGAAGTCTTCTCTGCTTATTAAAACTGCCTGGCACCACTGAGATGCCTGAGGTGCTTTCTGTGGGTGAAACCAATAATATCTGATATAGGGAATGATGCTCTGACTCCTGTGATGGCCTTGGCTGGAGCTTGGAAGCTGGTTTATGGAATTTTCTGGAAAATGGACAGCAGATCCATTGGTGTGGACACCAAGGATGGTCCCACCTGGGATCTTTCTAGATCAATGCACAGAATAACTGGAGCAAATCCCAGGGCAAGGACCAGGTGACAGAAGCACCTTAATGGGGACCTGAACCATCATCCTCTGCTACAGATCTGGTCACAGCTACAAAACTCTGGGATGCTCTTACTGGGAAAGGTTTGGAGCTGGCATTGTCCAGGTAAGATCAGTGTTGGAAAAAAACAACAACAAAAAAAACCTCTGAGGAGTTAAGCCCCTTCCAAGATGTGCACTGAGCAGGATGTTATGGACAACAAACTTAGACATGAGCATCCAAATGTGGATTTTCATGGATAAGCCACTCATTTTGGGTCTAACCCTGAATATATTGCATTAAATTTCTTTTGCTAAGCCCTGGAATCATGTGCAGAAAATATCCTTCTGGAGATGAACTGCCAATCCACATTTATCCTGGGAAGTACAACTGTAAGAATCTGGTTTTGTAGAGATTTGAAACTCACCACTCCAAGGAATTTCACTTGTTTGCCAGAGCAGAGGACTGGGTTAGAGTTGAGGTGGACCAGAAGAACTCCTGGGTGCTGCTGCCCTGGCCTTGGGCATGGCTGGGGTGTCCTTCCCTTCCACCTGGGTGCTGGGACACAGGGAGTGAAGGACAACTCCCCTTTACCTTCTGGGCTGTCTGGCAACAGCACATGGATGTCCAACCCACCTGCCTTAAATATTCCCAGCCTGTGGCCCTTTAAGGTTACTAAACATCCTGGGAAATTCCATTTTTGGATGATTTTTCCCCAAGGAAATGGTTGCTCAATGTGCTTGGGCAGACCCCCAGCCTGTCCTGCTGTGTTTCCCAGGGGCAGGGCATAAACCAGCTGCTGTAACTGGTTCCAGTCACTGGAAGAAGCCCGGCAGCCCATGCCATCAAATCTTGAACAATTTTGTTCCTCACATGGTGCTGGGGCTCAGGAACATCTCCACCTGCAGCAGCCAACACTCCCTGAGCAGGACAGAGGCAGCAAAGCCATGTAGGACATTGATGTCCCTGTCCCTGCCATTCCTATTGGAGTCACAGCTCTCATAACACCCTGGGGGTATTTTTTTTGGAGTGCTCCTCACCCACTGGCCTAAACAGGTTTCTCCAGGGGGGATTAAGCCAAACCTGGCAGACTTTGCCCTGGGGAGGATGAAGAACACTCACCTGGAGCATCGAGGTGGTCTGGATGGGGCTGGAGCCTGCAGGAGATGGATGGGGAGGCTTTAAAGCACCCCAGGGATGGTTTGAGGAAAGGCTTGTTGACTCCAGGAGGGAGAAATATTTTTGCAGGGAGCAGAGACACAGCGTGGAGCTCATGGTGTCGCTGTCAAGCACCAAGATGAAAGGATGGGGTCCTATCCTGCACAGTTCAAAGAGTTTCTCTTGAACTCCCTCCAAGCCAATGCCTCTTTCTACCTCCAGGGAGGGCATAAAGGAACCATAGTAAAAATAAACAACCCTCCCAGGTTAAAATGTTCCACCTTCACCTCCTGCTGCAAGCTGAGCTCCAGAGATGAAGACACACAGACCTGGTGCTGTTCCAAAGCTCATGGCTCACCCCAGCCCAGTGATGTCACCAAGGGGTATTTGCTCATCCTCAGGATCCAGCACAGCAGGATCTGAACTTCCAGTGGCCTGTGCAAGGGCAGGAGATGCTGAACAGGGGGATCTGAGTTTCTGACCCCCTTGTTTCTGAAGCAGCTGGGTTTTCCCAGTTTGTCCCAGGGCCACCACAAAGAAGATGGGATTGGTGATCTGATGAGCTCAGAAATTTGCATAAGTGATGCAGGAGGCCAAAATTCCATGATCACACCCACATCCATTACACCCAGTTCTGTACTGGTCCTACCAAGAAAAAAAACACCACAGATCAACCCCAAAACCCTTTCCCAGTACCTTCCACCCCTTTCTAAGGCAATCATCTCCCTGTCCTGTTCCTGTCACCTCCCTCCTATCCCTGCTGTCTCCGGCAAGCGAAGGGTTAAAAGCTCTGAAACTGCAAGAACTTCCTCCTTTCTGCAGTGCCACCCTCGGAATGACGCTGGTTTCTGCCGGGCTTTGCCCAAATATGTCCGTTTCCTTCTGAAAGACGGAGGAGGAGGAAGGAAAGAAATAGAGATACAGAAGAAATATATATATTATTTTTGTGTCTATATCTAAGAGAAGGCGTCCGCGCCCGGGGAAGCCAGGCGTCCGAGCGCAGCCCTGCCTCCTCCGGCTCCATGCCGTTCCGCAAAGGTAGGGCTGGATGGGTGGGATGCATCCCGGGATGCTCGCCCAGGGGCTACCTGGGCATCCAGGGGTGGGTCCGTGCCGCTGGCGGTGCCTCCTGCAGGGGTGGGAGATGGGAGCACCGGGCTGTGCCCGGCTCTGCATCCAGGAGGATGGGGGACAGCCCTGAGGCTGTGTGTGGCGTGGGGGGGTGTGTTCTGTGCAGCCTGGAAAGGGCGACTGTCCCCTCTCCGCCTTCCCTGTGGGGTTTTCCGTCTGTGCCCGGGCGAGGGGAGCGAGCTGCTCTGGCTGGCAGGGGGCAGAGACACAGCATGGAGCTCGCGGTGTCGCTGTCAAGCACCAAGATGAAAGGATGGGGTCCCATCCTGCACAGTTCAGAGTTTCTCAGCAAAGCGTCCTCAGGACAGAGGGCAGCAGGATGTTCGTGGCCAGGGGGGTGCTGCTGGGGGCTGCCTGGGGAGATGCAGTCTGAGAAGTGGCAACCTGTGTCCTTGGGAGGTGCTCGGCTGAGGGGCTGCGAGGAGAGACTGGGCAGGTAAACGGCCCTCACCTGGGCAAGCACCTTTCATGCTGTGGTGCCCTCAGATCTGCACCCCAAACCATCTCTTTTCACAGAAATCCCCACTCGCCTCCCCCTGGCTTAAGAAGCATCCAATATGGGACCTGAAGCCCTGATGGGTGCTCCTGCTGTGGATGTTTTCCATCCTCTCCGGGCTGCTGTGAAGCAGAGACTCTTAAATGCCACCTCCTCCTCTTTCCAGAGGGAAGCGGTGGGACACAGAGTGTGATGCTTGTGGTGGTCCCTTTTCCCAGCAGCTCTTTTGGGTGGAGAAACGGAAGGGAAAAGTCTTCTCCAGGAGACAGACAAGCCAGGGGAGGCAGGGTTAAGTCGGGATGTGCAAGGACACGGGCGGGAGGCGCTGCCCAGCATCGCACACAGGTGCCCTGCACGGCGGGCAGTCTGTGCTGGGGCGGGGACGGAGCTGTCACACACTGCCACATCGAAAGGCAGCAGGGAGGGAATAAAATTGGCGGGGAGAGGGCTGGATTTGTTTTTCTCCTGCTCTGGGGAGGATGTTGCGGGGGTGAGGCAGTGCCCGCAGTGATGCTCGCAGAACCCGCATCTCAGGCGCCGAGGTTTCTGCTGCCTTTTAAGGCTCAGCGCGGCGTGATGTGGTTCACACCCTCGCGTCTTGACAGCGCAGCAGACTGCAGGGCTCCGTTTAATTTTAGGCGATAAACGGATTAATTTGGAGCAGAGGGAGAGATGCTGGGGGTGGGTGGTGGGAGGAAAAGAGCGTGTGAGGCTTTAGAAGAGCTGAGCTGGGGAGCAGGGAGAGACCAGGGGAACTTCCCGTGTTGGAGGGCAGCTCCCGTGGCCCAGCTGCAGCCTCAGCAGGGGTAGAAATGTCCCCAGCACTCGGGGACACACGGCGGATTTGCAGCAATTGATGCTTTTCCATGCGGTCCTGCCCCGCACACCTGAATTGGGTTTGCTGGGACACCGTGCTGTGCTTGTCATCACTGCCAGACTCGTGGGGCACGGCTGACCTGCAAATCCTCGGCAGCTCTGTCCTGCAGCTCTTGTGTCACCGTCGCAGCCGTAGCTCGTCTGTCTCCAAACTTCCTCTAGAGGTCAACCTTGAAAGGCCAGAACAGCTGTCAGCAGCTCCGTGCATCAGCCTGCAGCTCCGGGGAGTCCAAGGTGGCAGAGAGGCCGGTGTGGATGGGTTTTGTCCATTGCTTGTGTATTTTAGGTATAATTTTGTCACCACAAGAGTTGTCAAGCACTGGAAAAGTGGTGCCTGGGGGAGTGGTGGACTCACCGCCCCTTGAGGAATTTAAGACATGTAGATGTGGCACTTGGGGACATGGTTTAGTGGTGGCTTAGCAGTGCTGTGACCTGGTTGCAGGCTCTAACCTCAGTTCAGAGCATCCCGTTGGGCTGGTGGCACCCCACATCACCAGCCCTGCCTGCAGCACTGCTCAGTGCCTGCTGCTGGGCTGCCTGGGCTTCCCAGGGACACATCCATAGGCCACCAAGGCAGGAGGGTTGTGGAGAGCATGGCCTTGTGGCTGCCCTTCAAAAGCTGCCCACAGCAAGCTGTGCACATCCTGAGTTTGCAGGAGAGGTGTGCGTGAAGATATTTTCCTTCTAGTTCAACTTGGTCCATAAAAATCCTTGCTCAAGGTGGTGGCTTCAGCTGGGTTGGGATCTGGCTGTGTTCCTGACCCTTTCAGAGGAATATGAGGACTCCAGACAGCTTGGCAAGGAGGCTGAGCCTTTACTCTGGGAGCCTTTTGGGAACAGCCTCTCACCTCAGGGCTTGCTCACAGCCACCCTGATCCAGGGTGCAAAGAAGAGGCTCTACCCAAGGGCTGCTGCTCTGTAGACCCTCAGTAGCTTGAGGCACAAGGACACTTTGGGATGAGCATTTTGGAGGCTCTCAGCTGTCTTTGCACACCCCTGTGTGTGGAAATGGAGCATCCTGTGGTGGAAAATGCAAACTCCACCCCTGTCTTGGCTGGTTTCTCACCGCTTGCAGCTTTGGCTTCCCTTTCCTGTGTCTCCCTGAGAAGTCTGTGTGAAATCCTGGTTGCCTTGGCTCTGTTCTGCCTCCTTTCTCCTTGGGCATCTTAGCCAGTGGCATTGCCACAGGATCTGCACTCCATGGCTGTGCAACAGCTGCCATTTAGCCATCCTCAAGGCATTTGGCAGTTTCAGATATTAAAGAAAGGTATTTCTAGCAGGGGCGCTCAAGGACAGCCAGGAGGAACGAGCTTAGGACAGAAATTAATTTCTTCCAGGATTGCTGCATCAGCTGGGAGCACTGGAGAGAGCCCTGATCCCCAACAGTGCCACTACCCTGGCAAAGGCCTGTCTGTGGCTGCAGCTCTGCTATCAGGAGGTGTTGGGAGCTTTCACCTAAAGTGCCCTGTCTGAAAAATATGATTTAATTACTGCAGCTGACGCGAGGAAGCCTGGGAGTGTGCAGGTGATAAGCTGGCAGGGCATTGCCAGCGAGCAGGACATTTGTCATCTGTCAAAGGACAAATGAAATCCCGGTGCTGCTGGCTGGGAAGGAGCTGGAGATAAGACTGAAAGCCAGTGAGCAGAGAGTGAACACATGGTGATAGAAGCGTGGAACAGTCTGGGTTGGAAAGGATGTAAAAGATCACCTAGTTCCAAACCCTCTGACAAGGCAAGAACATCTTGTACTCGATGAGGTTACTTAAAGTCCACTCCAGCCTCACCTTGAACACTTCCAGGGATGGGGCATCCACCACCTCTCTGGGCAACCTGTGCTGGGGTCTCATCACCCTCATAATAAAAAATGTCTTCCTTATATCTAATATAAATCAACCTTCACTTTGAAACCATCACCCCTTGTCCTGTTGCAACAGATCCTGCTGAAAATCTGTCCCCATCTTTCTTACAGGTTCCCTTTAGGCACTGGAAGGGCTCTAAGATCTGCCCAGAGCCTTCTCTTCTCAAGGCTCAACACCTCAGCTCTCTCAGCCTATCTCTATAACAGAGGTTCTCCAGCCCTTGGAGCATCTTCATGGCCTCTTTTGGACTTGCTCCAACAGTTCCACATCCTTCTTATATCAGAGACCCCGAGCTGGACACGGTGCTCCAGGTGGGATCTCACGAGAATGGAATGGAGGGCAGGATCCCTCACTCCCCTCCTGCTCCCACTGCTTTGTACACTCTGTAGCACAAGCTACAACATCCCCTGGTCTCATTTCTGCTGGCTGAGATCAAGGGGGCTCCTGTTAGCAGGGGCAGAGGTGCCTTTTGCCTGCAGCATGAAGGGAAAGGGCAGGACTGTGCCACATCCCGGCACTGCTATTTCTGCTGTCTGTCCCCTGTGCCACCGAGCACTTGCTTGCTGTCCCAGCTCTTGCAGTGACTCAGATTACAACACCCCCTGATGGGAAACTCTGCCTTTGCAGAATGGTTACAGCTAAAGGTGGAGAACTGCCTTTCTGCTGCTTTTTATAGGTATTGGAAGGGATAATCTTGCTGCTTTGGGAGGCTTTCTGGATTGCTGGCAATGCCCTGCAAACCCACATGCTGCTGCCTTTGCTGGTCGTGTCACCCATCACTCCTCAATGTCATGTCTTCCTGGCAGCCCTGGAAAAGGTTTTATCTGGCATTTCCTGTCAGAGGTGCTGGACAGGATTTTTAAGCACTGATGGATGCAGAGAAGCCATGTGAGGAGTCAGGAGCTGCTCGAGGGGGGTCCTGCCAGCTGCAGCTCCCCGTGGGGACCGTCCTGGTGACAGTGACGCCGTGGGTGTCTGCTTGAGGGTGTCTGCTCAAAGAGCATGGAGGAAACGTGTGGCAGAACTGGCCCTGGCTCTCCTGACTCACTGGCTCGTGCCTGAGTCAAACCATCACCTAGTTTTCACTGAAAACCTTTCCTGGAAGGCTGGAAATCCCCTCCCATCCTGCTTTGTCCCCTGGCCTGTGTTTCTCACTGTGGTATTTTCATTCTGGCTCTTGGTTTAGTTTCATCCCCTTTCACCTCACCAGCCTCTTGAGCCAAAGCCAAAGGAGCGGGTGTCTGTCCCCCCATCTCACCCCTCCCAGCACCTCCCTGCACTTCCTGGAAAGCCCTGGGTGAGCATGACCCTTCTGCTGCCTCTCGGCCTTTGCACTTTCTTTAGCATTTATGGCCACTCATGGGGAGTTTTTAATGGATTTCAGGGTCACCATGCCCGGTTTTGTTCCCATCATTGCTCACTGGGTCATGCACAACCAAGCAGCAGAGTCCACCACGTCTCCAGGTGCTGATGCAGGGGAGCACATCCCAGGCTGTGGCGGCCTGGTGGGGCAACCTTGGCTGCCACCAGCTGCAGGTGGAACCACCACTCCCCTAGAAACTCTTGTAGGAGGCTTCTAAAGGGTGCAGTGGGATTTTTGGGACCCACTCTGCATTCTGATCACTCCACAGAAACCAGCTGGTGGGGACAGATATGGGTTGTTAGCTCAGACTTCCTGAGTCTGGGAATTAAACCACGTAACAATATTGAAGGTATATCCTCATGTCCTAACCTGGGAGCAGGCAGACACACCTATAACCTCCCTGCCAGGGCCAGCACCCCACCAAGCAACTCAGGATGCTGGAAAACCCCTCCTTTTGCTGTCCTGCCTCCCTCCTGGCAGGGATGGGGAAGGATTCTCCATTGCTGTATTTCCAGCCACCAGCTGAAGCCAAGCTCAGTGGCTATGTCACACAGGAGAGCAGCTCAGACTGGGCTTGGGCTTCACCCCAGTGCTCAGATCCCACCACCAACACCCCCCAGGCCCCTTTTCAACCTGGCATCCCACCATCCCTGTGTCACTGGAAGCCTGTGCCAGCAGAGCTGCTGCCCTGCTGAACCTTTCCCTAACACACCCTCTGTGATGGAGAAATGGATCTCAGCACAAAACAGCTCCAAAGGCTTTAAATCAGATGACCACAGGTTGTTTTTTTTTTTCATGGAGGGACGTGGGAGGATTTCAAAACCAGCAGGCAGCAAGGTGTGATCCCTGTTTTCCTGGTGCGTGCGTGCAGGCACACACATCTCTGCAGGGCACCTGATTCTTTTCCCCATCATAACTGCATTTTAAGGTTGGGGGAAAAAAAAAAGGATGGGGCACAGTCCCCAGTTGGGACTCAAGATCAAACCCACACAAGCAGATTTAGGTTTCATTTGTGTTTTCCCCTGAAGAATTCCTTGTCCTGGCAAGGCATATTAGGATTCCATTAATTAGGATTCCACTGGGGCAGCATATCTTGTATAAACCTTAAATATTCCTTGCTATAAAGAACAGCTATTATCTTCCCCATAGCATCCTTTTCCAGGCAGAAAGCTATTCCCTAGTTTTCTCCTTCCTGGAGAACAAAATCACTCTCATTTTGTCCTTTCCCATATACCCAGTTCTGAAAACGTCTCCTTGGTATTGCCCACCGTGTCCCATCCCAGATTAAACCTCTTCCCAAAAGCACAGGGCCTGCAGTGAGATGTGCCCTTCCTTGGTGCTGAGGAAGCAGCACCATGCAGTCCAGAAAACCCAACCTCCTGCATTTTGTATGCCACCTTCTAGCTAAAACATCATGGAATTGGGCTTTCCTTTTGGTTCCCCTGTATTATTATTATTATTATTATTATTGTTAATAATAATAATAATAATTTTTTCTGGGACTTCATGCTGTTTGTTCAGAATTGACTGCTGAGACCTTTTTGTTCCCCCTCTCCCCAGTCCTTTGCTCCTTGTTGGATGATTTCCAGCTTTATCAATCGAGGCAGGGGAAACTGAGGCACGGGAGGGCTGAGATGGGCTGGAGGCTGTGCTGACAGTGCCTTTAGCTGCTCATATCCACAGATCCAGCTCTCTCTGCACCGATCCTGGCAGTGCCAGAGCATCCTGAGGTGTGGTCACATTTTGGGGTGTACATTTTGGGGATATTACTGGTGCAGACTTCATTGCAGTGCAGTGCAGAGCTTCCAAACCAGCCCCTGTGGGCAGGAGCAGGGTGTTAAAACCCCACCTGCAGAGATGTTGATTTGGGTTAGAAATCAAGGAAAGCTTTGCTCAGCCCTGAAAAAGATTATTTGAGGATAGAGGGGGCAAGCTGACACAGACCAATGTGAAGTGGGGGAGAAACGATGCTGCTGGGGAAGGGGCGATGGGGAAGGAGGTGGTAATTCACGGGGAAAAGGAGGTATTGCCGTGTCCTTGTGCAGTCCCGGCGCCGCTTTGGGCTCTCTTCGGGCAGGGCTGGTGTGACACAGCTGCGTTCCTTCAACCAGCCCGATTTACTCATTCCCCTCCCCTCCAGCCGCCGCTGGAGCTTGTTTATCCGACCGGACGGGAGGAGAACCTTTCCCAGGGCAGCGGGGTGAACTTGTTTACCAGTTTTATTTATCATTTTGCTGGCACGAGGGACGGCGGGGCACGGCCAGCGCCGGGCAGCCCCACGGGCCGCGCACGCCCCGGTGGCGTGGCCGGTCCGGGAGCGCCGCGGGCTCCGCGCTCCGCAGCCGCCGCTCCTCCGGACACGCGAAGGNTCCGGACACGCGAAGGGAGCGTGCAAAAACCCTGCTGCTGTGCCCTTTCCTGGAAGCCCGAGAGCAGCTGAGGCTGGTAAACAACAGGGGTAATCTGTCAGTATCGCGGGTGGTTTTCTCCCCGTGGTGCTGGAGCGTTATGTTTTTAGCTTTTGTATTTTTCAGATCTTGTGCTGCGTTAGTGCATAACTCTAAACACCATATAAAGTGTTAGTTAACTTCACAAAATGTCTTCACATTTTGGTCAGACTAAACAATCCCTCTGGACCTGAGTTTCAAGGACACCCTACAGCCTCAGATCCCGAAAAGTCTAAACAAAAGTGAATTGGGGGGAAGCAAACTTGAAGTCACATTGGGGATATGTGACTTCATTACCTCCAATTACCTGTAATTGGAGGTTTAACCCCTGATATGTAAATGGACCAAACTTATATATGTCTGAAAAACTCATGATCATTGTTCATTTTTGGGTGTAGCCCCTTGGGGAGGCTTTGTCTGCCCTTAATGTACCTGAAGGCCCTTCAGTAAATATATCTGCTTTTATTCTTTTAACTTTGTGTGGCCTCTTTTCCTAGGTAAGCCCAAAACCACATCAGTACTGGGAGAAAAATTGGGTGGTTTGTCTCCTGCTCCCAAATCCATGAGCCCCAAGGAGGGATGTGGATTCCCAGTTACAGTCTCTGTTGAGCCAGGATGTTTCAGCTGCCTTTACTGGGGGATAAGCAGGGTTGCACTGGGTCCTGCTCGTGGGCTTCAAGGTGAGGGCTGAACAACTGCTGAGTTCTGTGCCTGGGAGACCAGATTTTTCCACCCCTAAAAATGCAAGTGGGCACTGCCAGGTCACCTGGCCCAAGTGCAAAATAAAGGCTCCTCAGTCACCAATATGAATTTATTTGGAGGAAACTCTTGCCTTCATGCTAGGTATGACCCAGGCAAGCACCCTGCCTTAATGCCAATAAGAGACTCTTACCTGGCTGGAGCAGAAATTTGAGAATTTTACTTGTTTTTTTTTTCTCCTTCTCACTGACTTTCTTAGAAATCCTCCTTATTAGCAAGGAATTCCTCACAGGAGCAGTAGGACATAGCTGAGGCTGTGATTTGGACTTAGGCATCCCGAGAAAGCCCTTCCACAAAAGGAATGTGGGATGGCTTTATGCCAACACCAGGTGCTCCAGGAATGGATCCATGCTCACAAAAACACCCTCCCATTCAGAGCAAAATAAAGAAAAATACATTTATAGAATAAACAGTATATAGAATAATAATAAAGAAAAAGAAATGGTAGGGTTTTGGGTTTTTTTCCAGCCTGGGTCCATTTCCCAGCTGGAGGGCTGGGTCTCATTTATGGCTGAGGACAAGGCTTTGGGGTGGGAAGAAGGACTCAGAAGTAGCTTCACCACTAAAATCTCCATGTTGCTGAACCAAGCTGAGCAGGATGAGTTGAGACAGAAGAGGCACCTGCCAGCAGTGATTTTTGTGTTTATTTTTTTTTCTCCAAGGTGGCTTTGCCAAAGGCAGGGAATGGATTTCCACCTCCTGCCAGCTGTGAAGATCATGTGCACGGGGGAACACAGTCAGCAAAGCCTTTGTTTCCCTTAAACATTAAATCACCTCTGGTTGCTGCCATGTTTCTCCTTTCCTTTTTTTTTTTTTTTCTTCTCTTAATAATTTTTGGGCGCAGCTGAGCTGCTGAGAAACTGATCACATCCAAAACATTTACACCACAAATAAAAGAACAATGCAACAAACTATTAAATCATGTAGGGCTGTTGCAACAGCAGCAATTAGGTGGAAGGCATGAGGGTGGGAAGCGTTCTTTTTATGGATGTGACTTTCCTAGCCAAAGTTCTGGACGACCTGAGGTTACCTTTTCCAGCCTGGCTTGGAATGTGCTGTCACAGGGTGCTGGCAGCCATGGGGTTGGGTGGCCTGGCAGGTAACGGCCCAGCTGCAGGCAAGATGGGACAAGGCAGCGTGGGATGGGGCTGGCGTGTGCCAGTGCTGAGCTTTAGTCACCCCTGTCAACGATGACTGGCTCTGCTGAATGCAAGAGGACCAGATTTTTGAGCAGCATCCGAAGGCACTGGCGGCTGCCAGGGGCTGGGGTGGCTGCGTGTGCTCCTGCACGTGTGCAAGAGAGCTGTGCTTGCTCAGGCTCTGGGCTGAGATGGGTTTGAGATGGGTTTGAGATGGGTTTTCAGGGATATTCAGCTGGTTAGGTCTGGAATGAGCACCAGTGTTTAGGGCAGGACAGGGAAGGGCACAGCACATCCATGCTCTAAGCATGTCCTGCAGATACTACAAGCTCCTGTGGCTCTCTGGTTGCCCCACCTTCATCCCAAACCCATCCTGGTGGGATCCCCCTTAGCCACAGCTGCAGAAAGGCCTTGCTTTTGCATAGCTGGCAGGTTTGGGAATTGCTCTGGGCCCTGCTCCATGGGTACAAACTGTATCTCCCACTGCCCCAGTGACCATCCATGGAATCCCTGAGGGATCACAAGCATTTCACCCCGCAGTGGGTGAAAGGTGCCCATCGATCAGGCGCCTGGGGCTGTCCCAGCTTGGGTAATAACAACATGAACTGAAGGCAGGTCATGCCTGGAGCCTGAGCCTGCCTCTCCTTTATAGGGAAGCTGGCAGGAAAGCCTGCCCAGGAGTCGGGTGTCCCTCAGATCTCTTGTTGACTGTCTAGCAGTTGTTTTCCTTCAGGCTGAGCTCTGGGTAAACAGCTGGGCTGGGAAATGTGAAACCCTGGCTGTGGCCGTGCTGTCACCGCAGGCGTCAGCCCAGGGACGTGCCGGGAGCACGAACCCACCAGAGCTGTGCCAGGGGGACACGGGGGATGGACACGTGAGGTGAGCCCCTGTCCTGGGGTCATCTGTTTGTTTTGAGAGGTGTCCTATTTGTGGCACAGAGTTTGTGTTGCAACAGGTTGGCCAGAGCAGCTGTGGCTGCCCCATCCCTGGAAGTGTCTGAGGCCACGTTGGATGGGGCTTGGAGCACCCTGGGGTAGTGGGAGGTGTCCCTGCCCATGGCAGGGGGTGAAACTGGATAATCTTTTATGTCCCTTCCAACCCAAACCATTCTGTGAGTCCCTAATAGGTGGTGTTGCTGGAAACGCTGAAGCAAACACAATAAAAGTGTTTTTCCCCCATCTCCATCGTTATTCAGTGAGGATGAGCCATAATCAATGGCCAAGATGTGTTTCCACCTGTGCCATGCCCTCCTGGCTCTGTCTCTCAGCTCAAGTGACAGCAGTTGTTTGGGAGAAAACTGAGGCCCTCCCAAGTGCTTTGAAGCACAGCATCTTTCCTTGTGACCCCTGCCAGGCACCCAGATGCTGCTTTGCTACTCCCTGCTGAACTCCAGGGCAGAAATTGAAACATTGAGCTCAGTTTTCTTTTTTTTTTTTTACCCCCAAGGAGCTGTTAACAGCTTGTCATTGCGGGTTGGAAAATATAAATGTATTTGAGAAAATATGTTGGCAGCAAGCTCCCCATATTGTTTCAGCTTGCCCCTAAATTCCAGATAAATTTTCCATTAATATTTTTCATGTCTGATTGGAAAATATCAGGGAAAGAAGAAACAAATTCTGTAGATGTTTTTTAACAATTTTAGACTTTTTTTTCTTTCCCAGCCAGGTCTCCATGGCATTGAAAAAAGTAAATTAAATACACAAATGAAAATCATCTGCTAGGACTTAAATGCACTAAAATCATTGCTCTGTAAGTGGAAGAATTTTAAGAAAACCATGATAAGAAAATTTGGTTATTTAATTTCTGCATTCCAGCAATCTGTGTGATCTGATTCCAGTGACTTGGGTCCAAAACTTGGTTAGGAGAGGTCTTAGAAAATTGGAGGTTCCCTGAGAGAGGTTTTGACTGTAAAGAGCTCCAGCTAAAGATATGGAAACAAAACTGGCCCTTACTCTTCTAAATTTCAGCTTGTTGACCACACACTTCCCCTCTTACTTGTCTTTCACAGACCTCCTAAAAGCAGTGCCTGCAGGTCTCGAGTTTAAAAGCACCACTCTGGAAAAGCGGGACACTTAGACCTCACCTCTGGATGCCTTGTGGTTTCCACCAGCTGAATGGAGAGGGGAGCCCTTGGGGAGGCTGAGCCAACCCCAGGAGTGGTGCTGGTCCCAAAAGTGGTTCTTCTTGGCCACAGCTGAGGTGTGTGGGGGCCACTGTTGGGCAACCATTGTCTGCATCATGCCAGCCCTGTGAGGAAGCAGGGATGAGCAGGTTGTCCATGGGGCAGACGTGCTCACAAAAGTGAGGTGTGGGTGGGAAGATCCTCGGCACGTACACGATTTCAACATGCAGCTCCTCACCAAAGCTCTGATCTTCCTCCCTGCATGGCACTCTGGATTGGACAAGGACTTGTGTTTTGGGTCACCTCGTGCTGGAGAGCACTGAGATGTGTGTGGAATGGTTTTGGGCATAGCTCTGAGGTTCCCTCAGTGGTCAGAGGACACAAACTCCTCCAGGACACATCTCATCCTGGTTTGCAGTCAGTGCCCACAGCAGGGCAGCTGAATTGTACTCTGTGCAAGGAGTGCCCAGTTCCCTCCGCAGGTGGTAGAAGTGATCAAAGGTGACCAATTCCTTGTAGACACCCCAAAATTACATAAATCCTTCCCAAACTCTACCCACAGCTTTGCTGTGGATGGAGGCAGAACAGCAGGAGCTGAGAGCTCCAACGCCTCCTCCCTGCTCAGCATCCCTCAGGGGAACCTTTCCATCTGAGCCTCCCAGGCAATGCAGATCCTTCTGGGATGCTGCTTCAAAAGCCCCTGTATCAGGAGCCAAACTGATTATCAGCGGGGGTTGAGACCTGAGATAAAAAAATACCCTTTTTCCTAGGCTGTGATTAATCTGCTGCCCGCTGCTGCCTACAAGCACGTCCTCCTTGATGATCAGAAATACAAACCCATGTTCTCCCCCAGAGCTTGGTGTTTTAGGTTTTTTGCATTACTTTGAAGAGATTCCCCAGCATCTCTGGGGTATCTGGCTTCACCACATCGCTGCCTACAACTTTTTAGACGCTTCCCTGTCACCATGACGATGCTGAGGTTGTCACTGGCCCGGGCTTGTTACATAATGAGGTGAGTCAGCCCCAGAAAGGCCACAGCCTTTGCCATTGTTTGATTTAATAACCTGCAATGATGAGATAACGATCCAGGCTCTTAATGAAAGGTGGGTGGTAATGAGAAGTTAGGAAACAGTTCAATAGCAAAGTCCACGGGATAATGACAGGCTGTGGTTTCCGGAGGGTGATCATTGTCCACCGTAAATGGGCTGAACAGACTCCTCATCATCCGTGGGGGGGTTTCACATCCAGCACCGAGCGCCTGCAGGCGGGAGACCTGGAGAGCTGCATCCCACCTGCATCACCGGGCTGGCAATTAAGTTCTTCCGAGAACACAGTCAACTTCAGCCTGGGCACCTCCATGAAAATAAATCCTCTAACAATCTACGCATACAGGAGGGCTGGAATTCTTTGTTCTTCCCATCAGATTTCCAAACTGCTGCATTGCTTTGCAGCACTGTGCTGGTTTGGGCTGGGACAGGTTTATTCTCTTCAGAGTAGCTGCTCTGAGGCTGTGATTCTGACTTGTGGCCAAAACAGTGTTGATAATACAGAGATGTTTTTTGTTTTTGCTGAGCAGAGTCAAGGCTTTTCTCCTCCTCACCCCACCAGTGAGGAGGCTGCGGGTGGCACAAGGAGTTGGGAGGGGACAGAGCAAGGACAGCTGACCCCAAACTGACCAAAAATATTCCATAACACATTTAGTCGTGTTTAGGAAAGGGGGGACATTCGGGGTGATGGTGTTTGCCTTCCCAAGCCACCACTACGTGTGATGGAACCTTGCTTTCCTGGGGATCACTGGAAACCTGTGGGAAGTGGGGAATTAATTCCTTGTTTTGCTTTGCTTGTGCACGTGGCTTTTGCTTTACTCATTAAACTGTTTGTACTTCAACCCATGGGTTTTGTCACTTTTACCTTCCAGTTCTCTCCCCTATCCTACTGTGAGGCACTGAGGGAGTGGGGCTGAGCTCCCAGCCGGGGTTAAACCAATAAAGTCCTAAATTAGGTCTGGTTCAGGTGTGAGCAAATGGCTGTAATTCTGCTGATTTTCCCGGGGAAGGCACTGTGGTAACACGTGCCAAGTTCTGCTGGCAGCAGCAGGACAGGGAATATCTGATCTGGCAGCGGGGACAGAGCAGCCCTGTAAACACACTTTTCTCTCAGACCAGCAGGATTTTTCTGCTGGATCAGTGCCTTGTCGCAGGTGGTTGTGGCCTCTTGATTAGGGATGAGGTAACCTAAAGTCAAGTTCAACATCCTGTGGATTTACACCCTAAAGCAATCCCAGGATATTCAGTGGGGAACTTCACACCTTAAAATAACAGGCAAACAGGGAAGTGTTCCTTTCATGTAGCTGAAAGTACCTGGGAGTAGAAGGCTCAACCCAGTGTCAGGCTAATGTGAATATTGTCTTTTCAGAAGCTCTGACAATGCCAAAACCTGGATTGTGGCTCTCTGACTGATCTGCACTCTTTGACCCTTGCTATTAGGGCCAAGCCTGAACTTCTGCAGCCAGGTTTTGTTTCAAGAAGAACCAGTATTAAATTCCTGAGACTGGACTATCCCAACTTCTTGCCATTTAATTACCCTCTACCTACTTTTAGAAACCCGTGTTTTGAAGAATCACAGAATGGCCTGGGATGGAAGTGATCTTTAAACTCATCCAGCTCCAACCCCTGCCATGGGCAGGGACACCTTCCACAAAAATACATTGCTTCAAGCCCTGTCCAACCTTGGACACTTCCAGGGATGGGGCAGCCACAACTTCTTTGGGCAACCAGTGCCAGGGCCTCACCACCCTCACAGAAAATAATTTCTTTATAATATCTACCCAAATCTATCCTCTGCAACCTATGGAGTCAATTGTCTTTCTGATTTAGCCCGTTTATGGGGTGAATTTTGTTTTGCACTAGTCTTGTAAGGTCAGGAACTTTCACAGGACATTGCTCAATCCTCCTGGAGCAGTTTCTGAGCAGACCTGCCAGCTTTGAGAAATGTCCCTGCTTTAATGGGTGTTTGCAGCTTCAGAGTGTTATCTCCAAGTTATATTTTTTTGAGAACTATGGAATATAATTATTTTTAGAAACTACAAATAAATTTCTTTTCCATAATATGAATCTCCATCTGGGAGGCTCCTCTGGGGTCATCAGTCCTGGCTAATGGACACCCATTGTACACCTCTCCGTTTTTGGTCTTACTGGGTCTTCCCAAGGATCATCCAAGACACATTTGGAGGCACCCACCTCTATGAGGATAGTGGAGGAAACCTGGAATGATTTTTAATTTGATGAATTGAGATTGAATCCAGGCTCTCATCCTTCCTTCTTCCCCATATTCATTAAAGCCAGGCATTGCATTTACAACTCCCATTTCCTTTCCTGCTACCCTTTAACTCAGCCAATTATAACCAAACGCCTCTAGTTAGGGCACACATCCAACAACTCAAAAGAAAATAAGGTTTGAACCCTTGTCCTCCTGCCTGAAAAGCTATAAATTAAAAGAAATTAAACAATCAAACAAACAACTTTGCAGAGTGTTGACTTCAGGAAGAGTTTACTGTCCTTGAAAGTGGTTCCGAGTGTGACAGTGTGACAGTGACAGCACAGGGGAGCTCAGAGCAGAGGGCTCAGCAAAAGCAGCAGGTCCCCAACCTGTTTTTAGCTGAATGAGGCTGAATTCTGCATTTCTGCAATCCCTTCCTGGCTTTTCCTGTCCCTTGGCTGCCAGGAAAGCAAGGTCAGCCCTGGGAGCAGTGTTTGACAGGGGCTGATAGCGCGGGGTGAGCAATGCCCTGTGCCTTTGTGGGATTTCCCCCTGCGGGGCTCAGCCCTGGTTTCTCAATGCCAGAAGCTGAACCCCGTTGAAATTCCCCCCCCTTCCTCTGCTTGTGGCTATTTTTAAGCAAAGCTGCACCCACGGGCAGGCGTGTGGCAGCGCAGGTCTTGCTCCAGTGGTGTCCCAGCGCCCGGCTGTTGTCAGCAATGATCGGAATTTCTTACAACCGGCCAAGGAAGGAGTTTCATGAGCACATCAAGTGCAATTAGAGGGTGCAACAGGCTGAAAACTGCACGGCTTGTCCGCAGCCAGGAAAACGCGTGTCTGCGCTGGTGGGTGAGAGGAAGGGGAGCTCTGGGGCACACGATGTTCCCTGCCCTGCCTGCATCCTGCACCCCGGGCAGGGCTCAGCCCTCACTGCGGCAGAGGGACCAGGAGCTCTCCCCTGATTTCAGGGTAAATCCCTTGCTGAGCAGCATCCCTTAATCCCTGCAGGAAGCCCTGTCTGCAGATAATATCGTGAAGAGATGGTTTTGCTTGGTTTCTGTTCCCCTCTGCGGCAGGAGGAGGAAAAGCCATGTGAGATTCCAAGAACAGAGGGGTGAGAGGCGAGAAATGAGGAAGCAAAACACAACTTGTTTAGAGGAGGGGAAGAAAAAACTCTTTTCCATGGCAGAAACACCCCGATCCATTACAGGGACAGATGCAGGAGCTCTTGGTGCTCCCTCCCGAGCATCAGGAGCTGGGTGGGATGAGGGAGAGGGAGCGGTGACGTCCTGGTCATGCAGGTACAGTTCACACTTCGCTCCTTGTTTATTTATTCCTGTGACTGAAATACCTGCGAGGGGCGAGGGAGGCAATTGAAAACTGTAGGTGCAAAGGACCGTGAACTCCAGCTGCCTCTCCAAATCCAAACATTTTTATCAGCCTGATAAAAATCAGACATTTATCACCCTCCCCGCCACGAGCCCGACCCGTAGCTGCTTTTTTTCAAGTCCTTCCAAAGAAAGCGCCATCAGCAGTGAAAACTACTCAGCATCCAGCTGGCAAGGGGAGGGGTCGACAACTTGGTTTCCTTCCTGACCTTTCTGAAAGCATCTAATTCCCCGAAAAATATTGCAGACAATTTCCTTGGCTTCTTCAGTATCCCACTGTTTAAAATTATTTTTGTAAGTGCAAAATATAGCACTTTTTTTTTTTTTTTTTTTCTTTTTCTTTTTCTTTTTTTGTTTTTTGGTTTTGTTGGGGTTTTTTTGGGTTTTTTTGTTTGTTTTCCCCTAAAAACCGTATAAATGCCCCTTGGTCAGCCCAGAGGAATAAATTTTTCAGTTGCAAGAAAATGTCATTAACGCACTAATAAGAGTCTGGGCAGCTGCTGCCTTGACTTTTGCAACCCTCCCAGAGTAGGGAACACTTTGGAACGGCTTTAAACTGGATGAGAGTAGATTTAGATGGGATGTTAGGGAGAAATTCTTTCGTGTGGGTGTGGTGAGGCCCTGGCACAGGGTGCCCAGAGAAGCTGTGGCTGCCCCATCCTGGAAGTGTCCAAGGCCAGGCTGGATGGGGCTTGGAGCAACCCGGGATAGTGGAAGGTGTTCCTGCTCATGGCAGGGGGGTGAGACTAGATGATCTTGAAAATCCCTTTAAACCCAAACCCTGCTGTGATTCTGAACTCTGTGCCCACATTCCAGGCTGACAAACCAAGGCCATGCTGGAAACCGCTGCAGATGAAGCTGCCCTGACATGAATGGAGCACAATGTGTGGCTGCATCTACACAGTGATGTACACACAGCTCCCAGCCACCCTCTCCAAATTGTAACCACGCAAAGAATTCCTGGATGTGTGACTCGGATCCCACCAGGCATCTCCCCCCCTGCACCCCTGAAGGAGAGGATGCATGTTGCACTGAATGTAGGCAAGAACGTGACTGGTCCTTCCCTTCCAAGTTTCCCTTAGAGGGAATCAAATAAATAAATTTAAAAAAAAAGACATTAAAAGAGGAGGGTGAATCATGGCTTAGTCAGAGTTGGGGCTCGCCAGAGCAATTGCTGCTGGTGCTGGCGTTTTGATGCCGGGGGAGGATGTCAGGGAAGGCTGGCTGGTCACCAGTAGGTTCTTCCAAAGGGGATGGAGAATGAAGTCTGGAGCTGTTATTTTGGGATGCATCCAGAGCCTAATGCCACTGTTCAGGATGGGTTGCTAGGTGAGTTAGATGTTGGAGCAGCAGTGGAACAAATGAGGGAATTGAAAGGTTTTAGTTGTGGTGTTTTGGAGAAGTTTGAAGACTGTGAACCCCATAATAGCTGGGTATCCCATTCTCACAGAAATGGGGGGTTTTCCCCTTCTCTGCCAGACTTTCCCTTTTTGTACTTCCCTCTCCCACCTCTCTGGACCTGCTGCATTCATCCCTTGGATGCCCAACATCAATTTTTTTCCCATCTACCACTGGGAGTTTCTTATTTCAAACCCTGGCATTACATTTATACCCCTGTCCCTTCTCATTTATTAAATATCCCCCAGTTCCTGATGGGGTATGTATGGTAGCACCTCCAGCCTGCACTGGCTGGTTGCTTCCTCCCTCCACCCTCTGTGGGACAGCATCACTGCCTGTCCCATGTCACACTGTGCCTGTGGTGGCTCTCCAGGAGCTGGCACATCTTCCTGACAGCATTCAGGCTGCATCAGTGACTTGATTTCCTGAAAAATCGCTGAGCTAAGCCCTGCTCTGGGCTCTTACCACAGCAGCTGCGAGCAACGTTTTATTTACCAGTCCAGGTGCTATTTTTAGGCAGCTGGGATTTTGCACAGCACGATTTGGGAGGGGGTAAAATTAATCCTCTGAGTGCACCTAGCGTTGTCCTGCTCCCTGCCCTCTCCCCGGGGTGCAAGTGCTTTATAAATAGTAGTGCTCCTTCCAGCTGACCTCCCTCGGAGCAGCTGGGTGCTGGTGCCTTTGAAATCCAGGCCACTTATTTAGGAGTTGAAGCTTTCTGCTCCAGTTATTTAGGAGTTTCTAAGCCAAGAGTTACTAGGTGGATCTAATTTGAAGCGACTGTGATTTTAATTCAGGCAGGGTTTTGCTTTCGGGCTCCTTTTCATGTCCTGGGGGTGGTGATTTGTGAGGTGGAAAAGAGCCACGGAGAGGGGAGAGAGCTGCTGGAGGATGGGGGATGATGCCTGAATTCCTTGTCCTGTAAAATCATGTGAATTTTTGTCCTCCTTCTGACTCATGCTCTCGCTGGGAACCGGCTTTCTGCTGCCCTACATGTGAAAAGGATTTGGGGATTTTGTGCAGAGTGGTCCAGGGAGGGCTGTTGTGCCTGACTCCCATCCCATCCTTGCCAACTGGAGCACTCACAGCTCTCTCCCATCTTCCTTCCCACATCCCAAATCTCTGGTTCTTTTCCAGCTCACTCATAGTAGCTTTTTTTAAATTTCTTTTTGATTTTTTTTTTCTTTTTGCCTGTGAATATTTTTTCCCTGTGTAGGAGAGGGAAAGATTGTGCACTTTTTACTTCATCTTGGCTCCATGTAAGGAATTAACCAGAAATATCTTCCTTCTAAATGCGTTATAAAAATACAAGCCTTTGCTTCCAGAGGAGGAAAATGCCCTGAGTAAAAAAATATTATTGAACATTTTAGGTATCAGAGATGCTCCTTATCAGGCTTTAAATTTTGAAGCAAAATTTGCTGTATTAAACACCATCAAAGCAGATGCTCCCACCTCTGCAGCTCTTCCCACCCGTGACACATTCCCACATTTCCCTGCTGTGGCAAATTCCCACCCAGAATCCTTCCAAAGAGACCCCTCCATGCCAGGTGGGATCATCTCCATCAGTGCTGGGGGACAAGGGGGTTTGAGCATCTCCATGTTTGGGATTTTGGCGTCATCACAGGAATTTTCAGGGTGGTCCCAACCCCTCTGTGCTGCAAACAGAAGCTCTGTGGGGGTGTCAGCATTGCTGGGGTGCACTTTGTAGCCTAATTTAGAGTGGAAACATAACTTGCAGGAACCTGGTGAGTGTATTAAGAAGTTTAATAAACTAACAAAAGAATGGAAATAATAACAACACCAATACAATAATAATAA
>VXBC01005422.1:268446-302949 GCA_013399945.1 Ploceus nigricollis | reverse complement strand
CCCCGCGCAGCCGGGGCTGGGGGCACAGTCCCCGCTCACGGCAGCCGGAGCCGGCAACGGCTTTTAAGTTACCGGCCTTGAAACCGCGTGAGGCCGCCGAGCACCGCGTCCGTACCGGAGCCTGGGCTGCGCTCGGTGTCGGGCCCAGTGTGAGCGGCGGTCTGACGGTGCCCTGCCCTGTGTGTGCACCGAGGTACGTCCCTGCAGGGCCCACCGGCGGCTGGCGCAGAGGGAGGCCCCGGCCTCCCCCTCAGTGCTGCCTCCCCAGCCAAGGGCAGCCAAAAGCCCACATCAGAACGAGTTTTGGCCAACACCGCAGATCTGACATCGTTTACAGCAGAGCAAACTATTCCAGTTCACTCGAGGTTCATTATGCTAGAAAATAACAGAAAGTGCTGTTCAGTGCAGAAGGCACACTTAAGGTTGTCAAATCCCCCAACGTCAAGACTATCGAGTTGTGGAGCAAACTCATTTAGGGAGCTACACCACAGATGAGGCCTTTCCACCCACAATTTTATCCTTCAGCAGGATGAACAGAGTTAGTTTCTGACACAGTCCTGCAGCATCAAGTGTGTGCTGCTCTCCAAACCTATATGTCCTCTAAAGGTCATGGTAACAAGAGCAGTACTAGAACTTGGCAAACGTTATTATCGCTAAACTCCCACCACAGAATTGAGCCCTACTCCTATTATTATCCAAGTAAGCAATTGTTCTTCTGTAGGCATGGAGACAATGTGGAAATATAGAGAAGTAGAGAGGAGTTTCAGGATGTTTCAGCAAAATTTTACTAGTTTAGTTGGCTTTCTTACTGAGGGGATTAGGGGTGTGTTGATTTTTTCATAATGCTCTTTGACTTCAGGCCCTTTGCCCTGAGTCACAAATGCCAAGTTCTTACATCTACCCAAGAGGCGTGTTACGAGAGTTCAGACACGATTTAGCCACTCTTGAAATGTCAGTTTGCAACCTAGAATAATCCACTGCCATTTACCTTTGACCTCTTTGTGTTTGGACAAGCCTTACTCACAGTTCTGCTGCATGTACCACACATCAGTCAATGGCCGGGTCCCCCAAAGACTAGTCCTCAAAACTGCTACATTTTCTGTATATGAGAGCTCTATCAAGGAAATCAAAGTAAATCAAATAAAAAGCATTTCGTCTACATTAAATATTTTAGCAAACAGGCTTACAAAACCTGGAGAAATACCTGCAGAAACAAGTAAAATACAAGTTCAGACTGCTTGTTGGCACCCTAAGCTCACTTACAGAATTTTTGATTTATTTTTAGCATTTGAAAAGTTGTGCATGTTGGAGCATGACATACCTCCTCTCTTATCACTCTCATATGTAGGATGCGAAATTTTTGCAAGAGGGATGTGGAGGTGGGGGAAGTCCCTTCAACAGAGAAGAAAACTAATATTCTACAGCAATATATGTATTTCAAGGCATATTGTGTGTCTACTATATTTCTGCTAGCTAAAATTCCAGACTGCTGATTAAAAATGGGATTGAAACTTAAGCAAACACATTATTTTTTTTTAAATTATTCATTTAGGTCCCAATCCTGCAAAGATTAAATCAAACAGATTAGGTTCACTCAAATAAGTAGGCATGAGAGCTGTTCAAGTATGTGACATCAAATGTGTATGCACAAGCCTTTGTAAAATCAAATTGTTTGTATATAGGTCTAACCTTAGCCAAATGATTTGCACCATTCTCAGTGATAAGAACATGGTAAGAACTGGTTCTTGTCCATGGAGCCAATTCTGTTAGGTAGTCAGCATCCTTGAGCAAAGCTAGGATTTACACCACTTGTCCTGGTGTTTGAAAAAGTTCAAGACTAAGACACAAAGAACACTGATTTTTAGTTATAAACTAATACGTAACTCAGTTGATGTACACGATGTTCAAAGACTGAAGCCATGACAAATTGCCATATTAAAGTACAATCAGGCACGTGGGTTGGGTCACCCAGGAACATAATGATAGACAGTTGGCTTTGGCATTTTTTTATTTTTACATTTCATGGCAAAATAAACAGAAACCACATAATTTCCTCTTAAAACCATGGAAAATTCCTGCAATCTTAACTATAGTGTTCAATCTTTTCAGCTGAGGAACAAAATTATATACATAATTTACATTTTTACTTACTTTTTAAGTATTTGCTGATCTAGTGATTAACTTCAGCCCTGGGCAGGATTATTTCATTTAGCAGGCATTGGCCCAATCCAGCAATGTAATGTATTATCCTCACTAAGATGTATGAAAGTTGTAACAGTTCACTTTTGCAGGAGGTTTAGAGGTTTTCATGGTGTGGTGCTACAGAATTAGACCTAAGTAAATGTAAAATCTTAAAAAATATGCGCTGTTAAAACTATTAACATCACAGTTTTAATTTTTTTTCCTCCTCTCCCAGAAAATACAGTAGGGATACTCCTGTGGATAACAACTACCCATTTACTAATCCCAAAAAGTTCTAGACTAGTTTCAGTTACTAATTTCATGTTATGGTCATAAAGCCCTAACCTGCACTGAGGAGCCAGCTGAGTTTAGGTCACCAACACCAGGAGCAGCATCAATCTGTTAAAATGGCATCCAAGCTGAAGTAACTAATCCTTCCCAGGAATGGGTTGTTCATTTGGATACCATTCTATATTCATAGAATCACAGAACAGTTTGGGTTGGAAAAGAGAATTAGGATTCACTTGTTCTTAAAACTTTAGCATTAAACCTGTCATTGCCTGGGCAATTTCCACAGTTTTAAGAAGCACAGAATCTTCTCTGCCTTCTGGAGTGATGTTAGACTGGGGCCTTGGGACTAAACGTGGAGCTGGGGACTGTGTGCTGTCATTGATGGGGCAGTGAATATACTGCCTGCTAATTAACAGATTCTTATGATGGGCCCACTGCCACGAGTCCAAGTGCACTTTAAATAGTTGCTGCTGGATGTAGGCATCTGATGATCACTTACCTATTTATAGCACTATTTAAACATGCTTCACTCACCAAAAGAAATGAAGGGTACAACAGCTCTACAAAATGTTTATTCCCAAATTGACTTGGAGATTCCAATTGAAAACAGAGACTTCTATAAACAAGCATCTTGGTATGAAAATGTTTTCTTGTCATAAAGTATTTTAAGATCCCAGAAATTATTTTCGGACATTAGTAAGGACTAATTCTCACAAAACTCTCTTACTTCATACAGTGTCTAGAATCTTTTCAAAGCTGAACGATTGTCCCAACCAATAAAGCATTAGAAAAGAAAAAGAAAGCTAGGAAGGACCACACTGTCCTAAGAACTGTTCCTGCTTGCTTTTAAATTAATGGATCATGTTCTACATTAAGCCAATACAGGTTCCGTAACAGTGGATCCAGAAAACAAGCCAGCAGCCATATTCTTGAACCACTAAGAACCACTAAGGAACCTCTGGTAGTTTTGAAAGTCCAGAAAAGAGTAAGCATGCTAATTCACTAAATTTCAAAAACCAAATGGATGAATAGGCATCCTGAAGGGATATCTTGTACATAAGATAGGTTTAGAACTGGGATCAAGCACAGGGAGTATGTTCAGATGAGTACAGTCATTGCCCAGCACATCCATTCTGTCCCTCTCTGAGATAAAATGTTGTTATTTAAAATTAGTTTTGTGTTTTAAGCTGATTCATTGTGCCACTGAAAGCAAGGAAAAGAAAGGTCTAGAAGCATTAACCATAGGTTGCAGACTAGGTATAGGTTGTTATGCTGCATTACATTAACTCCATTGTTTTAGTCATATGACTCTACCCAACAACCTTTAATATGAAGGGTCAGTTAATGTAATTAAGCCATTAAAAGCTTCTTAGGAAATAAGTCATTAATACAAACTAATGAGGTAAAATTCTACATTCCTTACTAAATGATCCTGCATTCCTTGAACACCTAAAACTTTTGCTAAAGGTAAGTAAATGTTAGTGTTGAACTCTTAGGCTTGTCTACACTTGAAACTTACTTTGGATTAAGGCAGAGAGTGAATTTCAAGTGCAGCAGCAAATCTGGAATAATTCCAAACATGGACAAGTCATGTATAGCACAATCCTGGAAGATACCATGGGTTTTAAACTCAAACCAGAGGCCACACATCCAATTCAAATAACACATTCTTATAGATTTCAGATTTTAAAAAGGAAGGAAAAAGACCAAAACCCTCCAGCATGACTAACCATCTCTTTTGTGCTCCCTGTTCTCCCCTGCCTGCCTTACACAGGCTCCTCTATACCCAGCACTCTTCTTGACTCTGATATGCCCCTTACCCTCCTTCCAACATTTTTCTGATAAGATGTTTATAGGCCCTCAACCTACCAAATGCAAACAGAACAGAGCAGAAGAGGGAGGAAAGAAAGAGATTATATGAGAGAAGGAAAAAATCAACAAAAGATCAAACACAGAAAATGTGAAACTAGCATACCTTCACTGTTCAATCACTTTCTTCTGGCTGTATCCCACTTCTCATATTGCAGTTGTCTGTTTAGAGCGAAATCAAAATATAACCAAATAGGCAAAAGTCAGTAGATTACTTTAAACTATTCAGTTCTAGACAATGCTTTTTATGTTCGATCATAACACACCTAGAACTTAGTCACATAACTATTTTTTAATAAGATATACTTTCAGATTCAACATATTAAATAACTGATATTTGCCCTCTAATACCTAAAATATGGAGCTATACATATGGCTAAAACTATGTGTGGTTTGCAGGATTGGGTTCCAAACTGCTGTATTCTGTTTTGAAGTTCATGTTGCATGCTTGTAGTTTCAAAACCAAATTATGAGTGAAATTCTTTGTAGCCAAGATGAAAGTATCACAGGTTCTTCATGTCTACAATTTCCTAATTACTTAATTGTTTTTATCTACATAATTCCACAGGGTGCCAAATGTTTTTCTGAAAAACATCAAGACAAAGCTGCTGCATAGAGAGCTTACAACTTCAATAAGCAAAGGTAAGTGACTCAAAGGGACATGAGAAAGTGTAACTGTGCATTGAAGTTTGACACACTGTTATAATTATTTGTCCTGGACATTTTCTTCTAGCCCTTTTGATCTTTAGTTGATCTGATTTTCTCTTCTTCTTCCCAATCTGATTTAATTGCAAGGACATGATAAAATGGGTCATGATAAAGAAATGGAAGGAGATTTATGTACAGTCTGCCTCACAGATGAAGCAGAGCCAAAAATCAAGCTGCTAGATAGATAGTCATTATCTTTCATAAAGTAAATTTTAACCAGCACAGTAAAAATGCCTGAAATAAGACTAGTTTAGCTATATTTCTGTCACATAATGAATAGTGTGGATAGATGTTCAGAATCTAGCTATACTTACCAATGAAATTTCATGTCAAGTAAACAATCAAACCTAAAAACCCCATAAAAAACCCCACCAAACCAAAAAAAACCAGAAGCTGCAAGTCCTTATTTCATTAAATAAATTTACTGTTTTATTATCAGTCTCCAAAGTGGTTTGAGGGGGAGGAGGTCATGAGATGTTTATAAGGTGATACAGTGTGGTATTTTTGAAGCCCAATATAGGTAGTCACATTTTAAAGCAAAGCCATAAAGTGAGTCTCTCTCTTCAGTATACAGTGTGTTTCCAAACGTGCTCCCTGCAAGAAAAAGTCACCTATTTAAACCTATTAGCTACATGAACTTAAATACCAACCTGTGGCAAAATTTTGGGATTTGAGAATTACCAAGTAATACATTGCTCATGATCCAAATTATTTCTTGTTTAAACCCCAAAAATTTGAGGAAGGAACTCTGCACTGCTGCTCTGTGCTTGGGTTTAACACTGCTTCTGGAGAACGCAGCATTTTTTTCTTTCGCAATGGAAATTACCAATACTACTGCAAAACAAATTTGTAAAAGGGCTTAATTTTATACTTTCCTATGGGACTTACAGTTTAGATCCAGCTGGAATTGTGAATCAATATGAAAGTTTTTTCTTCACATATGCAGTGCAACATTAACTCTTTCAGAGAACATATTCTTTTGTCTTTGTGTATATGAGAATTAGTCTTTATGCAAGTATTGGATCTGATTTTTATCCCTCCAAGTGATCTGCAACACATGACATTCTTTATTTTACTTTAGACTGCTACTGACTAATGCTTTACGTTGAATATTTGTTTGTTTTTCCCACGTGTTATTTCATCATCCTTGGAATTACAATAACACATGCCAGGGAATGTGACCTATCAGTCTTAACTGTCCTTCATTAAGTCTGGATGGGGATGTAAGACAAGTGCATACATATAATGTATGAAGGGTTTACACTTTATTCTGACACATAATTTGCTTCTGGAAGGCTTTCATGTCATACATTGATTAATGAAGTATCAATTATTTAGTGCAGATGTGTGTGAATTGCTATAAAAATCCAGTCTTTGTTGCCATTTATGCATTAAAAAAGCCAAATGCAAGTTTCTTTTCTTTTCAAATATGCACAAAAGATCAGGAGAGATCTTGAGTAATGAGGCAGAGGAGGAAAAAACAACCCAAACTTCCATCTGCTCCTTTACCAAATCTTGAGGGAAAAGATTGGTTTTTGACTCCTTGGGTTTCTTGATTGCACTAGTGAGAAAAGGGCTTGTCGAGAAAGACAATTTTTCAACATAAAAATCAACACAACTCAAAAGCAGCTGACCAACACCCCTAATCACAGCACATACCTGAAGACAAGAAATGAGAAATACCAGATCATAAGCAGTTCAGACTATATTCAGCTAGCTGTATTTTCATTAATAATTCTCTCTATGAGCCCAAACACAAGCCCTAGTAATTTTCACAGCTGCTTCTTGTAAGCCACCACCATTCCCTCCCTTGCACATCTTAAAAAGAATTTTACTTGTTTCTGGATTATTACTTCCACAGAACTGGCAATGTCAAATATGAAGGTGATAATGAGCTGAAGGACATCAGCAAACTCAGTATGTCAGAGCCAGTGCCCCCAGTGTTATCAGGTGGAAATTGCTTAAAAGCAGGGACAGTCCAGGCCTGCTGTATCACAGGGCCAAGAACCTTCTGCACAAACCAGGTTGCTTACACTTGCCACCTGTAACCTCCTCATCTGTCAAACCACCTGTGTTTAGCAGACAGGCAACAAAACTGCGTACTCAGTGCTGTTGAAAACCACAGACAAAGGGAAACAATCAAAGGCAAGTTATGCCTTTAGCAGAGATTATAAATACATGCATCCAGTAAATTTACTATTCAGGCCTTTCAAATTTTGCTGCTGCCTGAAGGATTAATTTTCTCTTAAGGACCGGGAGTTTCATTCGCACCTAATTTTTTTTAAGGTCTTTACAGGCTGGCATGGTAGGTGGCCACCATAGCAATATAGATCTGCAGGAGGTTTCAAAACTTTTACTGAAAACCTCATGTGTTTATGAACTAGCCAAAAGGTACCTAAGAATTTTCAACTTCTATAGGGTGTAAGAGCCCAAAAATCTGAAGAAAGAAACATTATATACTTACATTTTCTTTTTGATACTTCATTTGTTTAATTCAATTGTTTTTGGGGTGGCAGGGGGGGGAAGAGAAAATGGAAAAATCTACAAACCATTTCTATACAATGTGCTCTTTTTAGAACATGGAAGGAAAACTTTGCCTACCCTAGAAAATATACTGATCTGTATGCAAGTACACAGAGAGAGATAGAAAAAACTATAAACCAGAGAGTTTATCTCACAGATAAAGAACACATTTTTTCAGATTACTTAGATATCTAGATATTTAGATGTCAGAATATTTAGATACAGAAGCAGAATAGTTAACTACATTGAAAACTGTTCCTAATATGCAAACCACAAAACTATCACTGTGAGGGTGAGAAAGGCCTCATGCTAAAGAACACTGGCTGGCCTCCATCTGTCTCATCCTGTTTCTCCCATGAAATAGACCAACCACTTTGTTAATGAACAGTAATTATTTCCAGAAGGAATAGGAGATATGCAAGCAGATTCCCATAATCATTTTTTTTTTAAGCAAGACCTGTTAATGATCAGGCTGTGGGTATCTCTCCATTAACAACTAGCCAAGTACAATAGGAAGGGACCTACAGGACAAAATCACATGTGTTGAGAGTCTGGTATCTACACTAGACACAGCTTATTGGAAGTTATTTCCAACCAGTTCCAGTGTGGACTGCATGTCTATTAGTTGCTGGAGCATGTTAAGTCCTGGGTCTCAGTTTAATTTTACTCAGGAGGTAATCCCATTTGTGTGCTCTGACACTGTAAACCACCTCGAAACCCAAAGCCCCACATGTGGGAATGACCAGGAGATTCATTTCCAAAGCCTGCTTCTGGTCCAACCTAAAATGCTGAAGGAGGCATATCCCAAATACCTCAAAGGACACAATTTTACTCTAATTTCTCTTCAGGAACACACATGGGCAAGAGAAACTGACAGGTAAGATACTGCAGAGCACTGACAGCACTAGAACTTGCTACCTGCCAAATACATGCATTTGATACTATTCTATGTTTACATTCAAAGGGAATGCAAGTTCACAAAACATTTCTAGGTCTATGCTTCTAAGTGTCAAAATCCATGCCAATGCAGAGAAATAGCTTTCATGTACTGCTCTGCCCTTCTTCCTTCCTATTTTGACTCCTTGTTGCGTCCAGGATTTGTTCTGGCCCTTTGCTAGGGAGAACTTCACTGACTGTCCATGAAGGGATTGTAGAATCCTTCTCCCCAGTCCTCTTTCTTCTCTCAAACAAAACACAAAAGACTCTTCCATTAGAATTGGAACCTTAGATATCCATACTTGTATGTATGAGCTAAATACACCAGAGGAGATACTGTCTTGTGCTGATCATTATTTCGTAAATGGTTTTACTTCTTCAAGTTAAAAATATTCAACCACAGTTCTATTTCATTGTATGGAATGGAGTTCAGATCCCTGAAGAGAAAACCACTGAATTCCTTGGTTCAAAAGGTTCAGTATTAGAAATGTAAAAGGAACCAAATTCTCTTAAGTGCACAAGGGATTACAAAGGTAATTTCGTAACAGCTGCATAATAAATCCCACATACATTAATGATAAAACAGCCTTATTTACCATAGGTTGAGAAAACTTTTTTTTTTTCCAAAACAAAGAGTGATTTTTCAGATACAACATATTTCTTTTACCTTTTATGTTAAAAAGTGCAATGGCAACAAACAAAACCACTCATCCAGCAGAAAGGCAGTTAGCATCTGCTAGGTCAAGTTAGCAAAAGACAGATAAAACATCTGACTGGGCTGCTGTCTTTTCTAATTACAAGACATGCAGTTAATGTTTGAGAGTAAATCCTATCCTAAGTAGTAATAATAAGGCCTGTGCTGATTTTGTCTATTTGTTGAATTTCTGTGCATAAAAAAAAGAGTCCAAACGAACCTATTCAGCAGTTGAGTTGCATTTTCTTGTTCCATGTGTAGTTTTTGAAATGCAGGCTTGTTGTACTACTCAAAACTTAGACCTTGGTAACTATTAGCATTTTATTAACAACGCTATACATACATTTTTTACTGTAACCATATACATCTCTCAGAGGGGCATAATCTGGGAACCATTCATAGCTCATATTTGTTTTCCCCATGCAGCCCCACATGTGGTGAACAGCTGTAGAAGTTGTAAAATTGTCTTTACACATTGCACACGCTGTTGAATATAATATACATACACATTATGTGTGAAGCAAGTCCTGAAGCAAAATAATGTACTGAATATTTCTATTTACTTATTCTGTAAATATTTGTCTTTATTTAAATAAAGACAAATTATTCCTTCTAAATTCTATCAACAAAATAATAGCACTTAATTATTCAGAATTGCAGGTTTACCAGTTCTTACCACAAGCAAGCCTCTTAACCACATCCACTATGGCAAGGAATCAAATGCTGTCAAAAGAAACTGCAAAGCAACTGTTACTATGGTATTGTGACCAGCTCCACTGCAATAAAATACAGAAATGAAAATGTAAATTGTTGCTTACATATACATTTTGCTCCAGGGTACTATAAGCAAAACTGAAAACAGCTGGCAGTGAGTCACCTTCTAGATAATAAATATTGCTAATATGAATCTGATGTGTTGAAGGGTGGGATGAAGCTCAAGAGACTAACACTCCCCTCATTAATATTCTATACCAAATTGAAAGAAAGGTGGGGTGGTTTCCCCATCTCTAGTGTGAGCTTAGTTTTCTGAACACAGCTAAATCAATCCCCACAGAGCTATCTTATCTGCAAGGCTCATGAAAAAATATCTGACAAGTAAATGGTTAGCATTTGGAGTGGACCACACTGAGTGAAGTAACAGTTATTTCATAAAAGATTTCCCATGGTATATATTCCCAAACCCAACTATGAGGTCTTCACTCCCACACCCACCACAAATGATAATATTTGAATCCTGTGCTATACTATTGATACGCTCAGGGCCATTTGAAGCAGCAAAGTACATATAGCCAAGCACACTAAAAGGATAGTGTATTTCTTGGTTATTATTAAAAAAAAGGAAAGCAGATCTGTTTCAATGAGGAACACTTCCCTCTGCTCCCATTTTCCATCTGCCAACAAATAGAGATACTGCACGTGGGACATATCACACACCAGAAAGAAAAGTGTTATACAAGTCCACTGTTAAAATAGCTGTGTTAATGTGAGCAATCTTTTTTTTCAGAATGCCCCTTTTTCTGCTTTCTCACAGTCCTTGTAACATGTTCAAAAGAATAAGCATTATTCTGAAAATTATTCTTATTATTTCAAAATTATTTACAATTATTTACAATATTTTGATCAACTATATACTGTAGAAATGTGCTATCCTTTGATTTTAAGGTTAGCATGTATGAAAAGAGAAGTAATTGCCCATACAAATTGTCTGCAAGTCTTTCACACTTATCTACTACATGTTTTCTGCATACACTAAATCTGGTCAGAGTAAACTTAAATATTTTTTCTTGTCAATTTATTCTTAAAAAATGCAAAAATTAATTTAATCTTATTTGTGGATCTGAAAAAAGAGTTTACATTAGCTTGACAGCTGATTAGAGAAATTTTACAAAACATTTTCATTATAATATCTAATTACAACATTCTCTCTTTCTTGTTTAAAAAAAAAATTAAAACCCAAGTTTTACAAAGTGATTTTACTTTACTACTTTTAGTATTACCTTATGTTTGTTCTTCAAGCCAGAAGAGTACATGGATTATTGTGGTGCTCTGATATAGGGGATCATTTTACCCATCTGTGCCAGTGAAGTTTTTAGGGAACTTTATCCATAATGCATATCTTATGAAGCCCCAGTTCTACCATTACTGATGTACGTACCAATCCATTAATAAGTTTTTCCCCTCAGAGTTAATGAAATTGCTTGAGTGTGTAAGTTTTGTTGCCAAGAACAATGATGAAATCATCTGCCTGGAGAGATGCAAGTTGGAACCCCTCACTATTTCAGTTTGCATGAATTCAGATCTCCTAGTGGAACTAGCAAACAAACACTAGCCAAAGACCAAGACTCAAACAAAGATGAGACTCAGGCCAGAATAAGCAAAGAAAAAAATACATACTATGTTGTAGGGTGCTGCTTTTTCTTCCGTGTGGGATACTGTATAACTCAGCCAAGGTTCTGATAGCTCTGCTTATTGGGAAAATTCACACGTTGACACAAGTGTTAGAATCGGGCCACTGCAGATTAAAGACCCTGTGACTTCTAGCATTTAGGCATAGGTTCACCAGACAATATGCTCTACCAAAAGTTAGATTTTTTTCTTTCTGTTATCACAGTAATTGTCATGTAGCTAAGCCATTTTTGGTACATACAAGCAAGACTGGACTTCTACCACAAGGATTATCAATGTACCTACTAACAGGGATCCAGAACCAGTTTCCTCAAACATGCAGAGAATGGCTTTTTTTTCCAGCAGAGATCCGGGAGAAAAGGAGGAGGGGGAGTTGGAGAGATCCTCCAACCAGGACTGTAACTTCCAATAATCACTTACAGATGGCAGAGTTATGTTCTAGGATCTTCCTATTTGTCCAAAACTATTATTTGTAACATATGCAGAATGAAGGCCCCTTGCATAAGACTGTAAATAAGCTTCTTGACTGAACTAGTTGTGGCTCAGCCAACTTCAGCCCTTGGGACAGGGAAATGCAAAGAGGATAAAAGAGGCCTAATTTAGTAATACCATACTCAGGTTTTCTTGTAATTTTGCCATTACTTTAGAGATTGGATGTCTTTAGCATTTAGATTCCAAATCACCACAAAACTATTGGAAATGCCAGTGATAAAGCAAGTAAAACCACACCCAGCATTATAGGAGAAAGGTTAAAATTCAGACATGGAACAGAAATGAAAAAAAATGAGAGTTTTCATTTACAATGTATGAAATTCACTGCTAAAAAGAGAATGAAAAGCATCCAAGTAGGGTTGCTCATATATATTGAGGAGAGTTTAAGTGTATCCAGTTTTCACAGTTAAGTGTAACATATAATTAACATATTTCAGCAGTAAATGTTAGAATGCAGAATGCCTCATTTATTGGAAAGCACTTCCAAGGTTTCAGTTTCAGATAGTCTCATTCAAAGTAGCTGTTTCATGGAAATTATTTGTATAAATTAAAATAACAGTTGATCGTCATGCTAGTTCTTAATTATCAGATAAAACTCTTAACAGTGTGTCTTTCATGTAAACCAGGGGCTCACTGGAGCTGACATATTTCCTTTATACATTCAAATAAATTGTTTACAGTGTCTGTCATCACATGTACTTCAGGATCAGAGACAATTTGACTGCATCCATTAGATTTTCATTAGGATGCCAATCAACATTTTTTCCCAGCAAAAAGACACCAAAGTGTGTGCGAAAGCATCAAGCTGTGTCTGGCACTCAGGTTTGCTGACAGGTGAGCAAATCAGGAAAGAAAAGCACACCTGGAGTCTCCTAGACCCCTGTGCTGGAGATCAGTAGAAGATGGCCCAATACTTCCTTTCCCCTGCCCTAAGCAGTCAGAGGGGTGCCTGGCAGTGCCCTGCCCCTACAGAGGGACACAGGATTCCTGGCAGGAGCCATGGGAGCTCCAGCTCTTCACAGCAGCACTGGGGTCCCTGACCAACTTGAGCTACTTTGATGGCCCCAACACTGAAGTAGCAGCTTTTAACCCTTGGTGCTTCTACATGCTAGTGTAAATTAGGAGGTTGAGCTGCATTTTGCTTACACCCTAGGACCTAGGAAACACATTCAGATTCCCCCAAAGCTAACAGGTGTCAGGGCACTGCAAGGACCTCTTTCTGCATCATGGGGAATTACTGTCATGGGCGTGCATTGTTGTGCTGGATGAGGCCCATGGTTCAAATGGTGCAGAGCTTTGCCCTTGGCCACAGCTACCTCATAAAACTTCAAGGTGTTTTGCAAGAGGTAGTTAGGTCACACCTGCCTCAGGTAAAGATTCTTCTAAACCCCATAAGTCAGTAGCATAAGTGTTTATCTCTCCTCTAAAATACTTAATTCTCTACTTAACAGTATGTCAAATCTGAGTAAGGATGGATTTTAGGTTTTTTTTGGTTGGGTTTTATTAATGGCCAACACTTTTTCCAGATCCCAATAAACTCTAGATACCAAACCATATGCCAAAGTAATGATTTCCCCAGGGACAATATGCATTGCATCAAAAAACTTCCTTTCAATTTTGCAGGAAAAACATTTCAGTTTCATGACTATCTTATTCACTGTGTTTTGTAAGATAAAGTGAACAGCCATTCCTTCTCTAACTTAGCAACATTTGCTATTATTTTTTAAAACAGATGAGTTATGGCACATCTTATTTATCTAAGGTATATAATTATCTTATTTGAAGTTTTTCACCTCTCTCAATTTGAAAGCTTTTCTGGATTTTTATAATTTCTTTTGACCAAATTAATCTTGATGTAGCCTGCTGTAATTTGGAGTGTGAAAGACATTGCAGCAGCAGGAGTCTTAGAAAAATCTGTGACAGATACTCTGTCTTTTATGTTCTTGTTACATTCACATTGCACAATGATGAGATGCAGGGAAAGCCCCTTGCGTGAGTGCACACAGGGAGTTGAGGATGCTTGCAAGCAGCAGCGCTGGGCTTTCTGTATTCATAGATGTCAAAAAGACAAATAACATCTTTATAATTTTACTTAGAGGCAAAACATTTTGCCCAACAATAACAGAAGACAATTTCTCTCTGTATTAACAAGAAGTAACAATGCAGAAAAGTGAAATCTTTCCAGCACTGGGGTTAATAATTTTAGGACATGTCCAATAGCCCTTGTTGGAAACCTTGTACAAATGAGCACTGGCATTTGCCAAAACTTTTCATCAGGAAGGAACACTGAAAGAATTGAAAACTATTTCAAATTAATGAAAAAGTAAATGGCACATTAAAAATTTTACAGGATATGTATTCAAAAGAACTTCAGCAACACAATTCAATTTAGGTTTCCCAAGAGCCTCAAATAAAAGGAAAGTATTGAAGAGGTCTTTATTCATATTTCATGAACTATCAGAATTATTTATGTTCCTACATAATTTTGCAGAAAGCTACAGCTAACTGAGCACCACCTGAGAAATTTACATATTCTGAGTAAAATCATCCAAGACAAGATTGCTTCAGGTGGTAAATTGTACTTTCATCCTTAGATCCTCACTACAGGACAATAATACCTGAACACAAGCAGATTTTGCACAGAGAAAGCAGTCTGAGATTCCTCTCAGTGTTTTGTTTGTTTGGTAACATAGCCAATGAGCAGGGGCTTATTCTGCAAGAATAAGCTGTCACAAGCCTCATATTTACAAACTGCTGCAGCTGTAATGAAGCTCAATCCCACCTCTGTTCATTGCACCCATCAATACTTCACACTTCTCAAAATTTACCATTAATGCATGTAGTACAAAGTGTTCATAGAATATTTTAAGTATCCTGTAAGACTCCACTTCAGCTCCTCAAATCTAGCTACTCAACTATGCATAAATAAATTTGTTCAAAAGTATTACTGTTATGAAGCTTTAAAATTAATGAGATGCAATATATAATAATAAATCAGATTTTTTCATTTTTCATATTTTCCTAGATTGTAATTTCTAATAAAGTAAAAGAGGAGACAAGATAAAAACCTCAATTAACTCTAGCAATAAAAACACCTCTATTAAAAAAATCCATAATCACATAACCATTATACATATGGATCTCCATTATACATATGGATCTGTTGATGTCTTTTTTTTTCATTCTAAGCAGTAAAATGTCTCAGCTATGTTAAAATTATGCAGAAAGGAAGAGTATCTGCCATACTACAGAAGTAACTGCTGTCTCTGTTCTGTGGCAGCCATAGAAAAATCTCTGTGAAAATGCAAACAAACCAAAAAATTCTACCTCCTTTCCAACAATTTTCCAACAATTATGTTGCAACTGCAATTCAACAAAATATGTTTTCAAAGGGCAATAATTAATTTATTATTCTACTATAAACCTATTTGCATTGCCACCCTAAGATTTTAGCTTGATAGAAAATGATACTTTTATTTCTGATTAACTTTTCACTTTAGATGTAATTCTAAAATAAGTTTTATATTACTAAACTGACCTTCGTTTCCATTCCAGTAGTCCTCCTATAAGAAGGAACAGAACAGTGGGACCTGAAATAACGTAAGGTATCTGGTTAATTAAAAAAGGTTTCATAAAGCAAGTTTTACCATGTTAAATCTACCTGGGAGTTATTTCTTTTTTAGTGAATAGAAAGATATAGTTCATAATTACTTGTTTTTAATTCTTGACTAGTGAAGTCAAGAGCTGTGGTGCCTCATGAGAGCTGTAAGAAATCCTAGGCTTGATCCAGTTCTTATTAACTTTAACAAAAGCTCCAGTTTTCCCTTGATATCTCTACTGTACTGCAGGCAAACAATCTTTTTCATTTCTTTTCTTCTACCCTTTCACAGATAATATATTTGTTTACAATGAAGTAAAAAACTATTTTCCGCTTAATATAGGAATATATTTTCATTCATATTTTAAGATTATTAATTTTAATGATTAAGTTGATTCATTGGATTAATCAAATACTCAAATGAATACAGAGCACTTACACCTTCCACAGAATTACAGGGGTTTAGATCTATTTTAGGACTAAACTCTAAACATATAATATTCTTGTACAATACAGCTGTAATTTCATCTGGCACTCAGCACAAGAACCTACAGAAACAGCTGAAAATATACAAAGTACCTGGATGCATTTTTTTCCTCCAATATGGACATTGTACACATTTTATTCACAATAATTTGTACACAACGTACAGTGGGATTTGTCCCCTGCTGAATAGGGAATGCTGAAAGGTCACACTGGTAAAGAGTCAAGTAATATCTCTGCATTTAGAACATTCCAGTGCTGGATGGATACCACAGTGGATTTATGTTTTTAAGAATCACCTGGAAAAGGTATAGGAAGAAATGAAAATAAGTTGCACAGTTTTTGTTACTCGGAGGCAGAAAAGGTGTCCAGAACAATTTGCTCTTAATGGCTGTTTTAGCTCAAAAGAGGCCCTGAAGTGAAGAATAAACAAACTGTCACAGGAACAGAGCATAAGTCTCTTAAGATCAGGGTTAAGGTTCATTGGTACAATTGCTCTTGGCAAAACATTACTGCATCTTGGATTAATCCTGGCATATAGATAAATATAAAGGTACAGCACTAATGTACATATAATACCTTTTCTGTGACCTCTGCACATGCAATACAGCCAAATGCATCATGCAAAATACAGCATATTGCAAAAATGAAATGGAAATTCTAAATATGTTGAAACAGAGGTTGAAACAGAAAGCTAGATAATAATAAACAAAATTTAGATAAACAGACTCTGCTGTCAGTCTTACACAAGTTGTATTACTCTTGTTTAAGCTAAAACAGACTCCAGCCAGCCATTTATCTCAAAAAAACCCCAGCTATCCCATCTACAACTTGCCCTCAGCTTTCCCCCTCCCCAAAAAAAAGCCTCAACTTTTTTTTTTAAAGATTAGTTTAACATACTTTAACCATCCCATGAATAAAACCAAATATGCACGGTAGAGTTTCATGCTGGAGGGGTAAATCCTTCACATAATTATTTAAATATTATTATATTATTGAAAAATCTCTCAGTTTTGCATCAGTAAAAAGAAAGGTTGTGCCAAAATCCCCTTCTCTTCTGTCTCATTATTTGTTCTCACCGATTACCAGAGTCCTGAATCTAGGCACCTCTCACTCCCAGAAACATGTCTCTCCATACAGTCCCCTGCCCATTCCAGCTAAAGGCATTTCAGTCCTTGAAGCTGGGTCAGAAGCACTCAGGCTGCATTCTCAACCTGAGCACTCTGTTCTCCTTTGCCACCTTCAAAGTTCAAAGTGCCTATAGGAATTGTTCAGCTTCACACAGTGGCCACATGCAGAAGCTGGAACTGTCCTAGCTGCAGGAGCTGGGATGCAGCAAGGACCTCTCTCATCTCCTCCCATGTGAGGTTCCTCATTCCCTTCCTACAGACTGTAGCTTTAATTATCACACCACCCCAACCCCTGGAAAAGTCACATATCACCACACTGATACAGTGATAAGCATTTCCCACAAGGACAGTTAATATTGCAAGAACAGAGCTGCAAATCCACGCTGTTAATCCTTCCTCATTTATTTGCAGAGCATAGCTAAGAGGATGAGGGAGGAGAAGCCATTCTGATAGCAAGCATGTGCATCCCAGTGCAGCATTGCATTATCCTTCCTCCTCCCTAATAAATAATGCTCGTCAGCATTACCTATTAGAGGAAGAGCAGTTACAGGCTGTCGGATTTCTGGACTGTGCAAACTCCCCAGGACAGGGCTGGTCACTTACTAAGCCTCTCCATTTGCTGATACACTGCTCCCTTCACAGGCTCATTGGCACAGAGAGCTGGAATATTCCCACTGGCTTCAAATATTAGTTCTTTTTTCCATTAGGATATTTTAGCAACTGTTGTACTCTCCAGAAGTTCTCTGGCCTGAAACAAAGTTAGAACCAGCACTGGTAATAGAGGAAGGCCAAGTTCTAACATTATTTAACTGTCCTTAACATAATGTGCCTGTGGACACTAATAGCAAGAGCTGCTGCTGACATGCACAGAGCAGGGAGTGTTTAGCAATGGAGAAAAGTCAAGCTAGCCTTGGATGAGTTTTCCACAGAAGTGGATGCAGAATGCACAGGCAGAAATAGCAGGGCAAGTTCCTTGCAGAAGGATAGAGGCTTAGGAGCAGGACCTCATGCTTGTGAAATCAGTCACTAGTCTGGGGACAAGAGCTTGCACACACAGTGTCATAGTGGCTTTTCTACAAGCTTCAACACCAGTGCCACTGCTCTGAAGCACCAGCACCCATATGCACAGCTTCAAGCCACTTCACACAAGCAGTTATAAGAACTGCTGAAGTCTGGGAATGCAGAGTTCTTCAGATATCCATTACCATGGGGACTGACCTTCATTACTCTAATTATCAGGGGCTCACATAATTTCACAATAGCTATTTTAAATGTTTTAAGCACATAAATGTACATATATTTTCAAATCACATTTCACTCAAGTTATTTTCTCTGTATATGAACCAGTACCTAGTAGGCTTAAAATGGTTGGCTTTAATTGAATATTTAATGATTTGGTTTTTTATTAAAATACACTGCTATACGGGTTCTGCACATGCAGAAGAACCAAGGAACGAATTACTAAGCTTTAAAAAACTTGCAAAATGTCACAATCATCTAAAACCTAAAGTCATATTAAGCCTGTAAAACATATGGTCACTTAACACCTAAAAATCTCCCTAAACCTATAAACCCATAAAGCCTGTGACAAATTAACTGATGGCTGTATAGTTAAATTTAATTAAAATTTTATTGGAACTGTTCAAGCCCTTATGGCTCCCCTCAGAAACTCACTTCCTATGCCCCTTGGAAGTAGGTATGCAGGGTATATCTTAATTCTTCACCCATCTTGAGCCAGCCCCAGGAAAAATGGGACTTTGTGGTTGCCCATATCAGCCCCCTAAACAAGCAGGCTCCTGAAAGCACACTGTAGATAAATACCTCTGGGTCTACAGTGCAAGGTTTTTAAACTCAGTCTAATTGAGGGCCCTGAGAACACTGGTACCAAATGGATTTTTGTCACCAGCATCAACCTTCAATGCAGATTGACAAAATCACCTCTTGCCACTGTCAAACATTTACAGCCAGTTCTACTGTCTTGGCCCTCTGATGTTAAAAACGTTCCATTTGTTGAGCAATGGCAATAGTGATGAACCTTCTCACTTCCAAAAAAAAAAACAGTAATGACACATAGTAAGGAGCAAGGTCACTAGAAACAAGTTTTTAAACAAACAGGCAGTTAATATTCTAAAGACACTGGAACTGTGCAACTCAACTTTTCTGAATTTATTGTATTGACATCCACAACTGTGCACTGACTTAGGCTGCAGTCTGCAAAAATAAGGAATAATGTTTTCTTGGAATTTATGTATCCATTTTCTCTTTCTAGAGGATCAAGTGGGAGCAGATATACCATCTATAAGACACCAGTTCAAAAGCCTAATCTCTGAAAAAAATTTATAAATTCTTATCTTCATTAATTTTGAGGAGACACATCATTAATCACTTAACAGATTCCATGGTCCTAGTACAGAGAACTGAACTGCCAAGACAAGTTTTAATTTGAATTTATACATGTATTTTTCAATTTTGATTTATAATCTACAGAAGATAAATCAGCCTGTGATAGCCACCTGGTAGCAGCAGGTTAGTGTCAGGGAGCAGCAGGAGCTGGCTGCTCCACCAGGCTGAGTAAGCACAAAGCCAGTGGTGACAGTGGCCTCACCAGCAAGGTCCCCATCCCAAAGTCCCCAGGCACGGTGAGAAGAGCAGGTCTGTCAACAGTAACTAGGGTCAGCTGATAGTCCAGTGATTGTCAGAGAAGTTGGTGGTGACCAAGTAGGTCCCAGGTAAAGCCAGGAAGCCAGCTGAGGATCAGGACTAGCAAGGATATCGCCAGGAATGGGTACAAGTGCCACATAACTCAGGCAAGGGCACAGACCTGAGCCAAAAGAGGGAGATCCTAATGATGTTCCTCACACCGTTTCTCACATTGCTCTCTTCCCAGTTCCATCCAAAGCCACACAGCTGCACTGTATAGAGAAGTACAGCTCCTCCTGTTCCAGCAGGTGCTTGTATGTACGGTGCCATGTTATTGTGACCCGTGGTCAAAGGTTTGCCTCTCAAATGGTTTTCCAGCAACATATACAAACTACAACCCTATACATATACAAACTAGTCCTGCAGGTCTAAGGAAAGGGGAAAAAAATTCCCAGCAGCAAGCATATCCCTCCCTCACATTGTCTCACAGGGATAACCAGTTTACTGGGTCAGGGACTCCTAGGAATGCTCCAGTAATTTTGTTTCTGGAAGTGTAGAGGTTGCCACAAATTACTACCACCCTCTGCAACATCTTGGTTCCTTTCCCCTGGCTTCTTAGCATAATCTAGAATCAGAGTTTACTTGGAATCAGAGTCTGATCTTGAAAATTTTTTCCTTAAAGTTTCGTAACTGACTACCTGGCTTTATTTTTTTCAATCACAGTGAATTCAGTCTGAATTCTCTCTTTACAAATGTCCAAGTGTGCAAATGTCACACTGGTCATACGTTCAATGTCTGAATAGTGGCATCATGCTCTCCGATGTTCTGAACAAGCAATCCGATATTAACAGTTAAGGCCAAAGTCACAGAACCACTGATTCTAATTACCTTGAAACAAGCAGAATAAACTTTCACCAGTTCTGAGCTGACATCTACTGGCAGAAAACTGCAACAGTGCAACAGGAAACCAAGAAGTATTTTCTTAAGGATCTCCAATTGGTACCTGGTGAATGATTTGGGATTTGAAAGGATAAGAGCTCATGAAAGAATAAATTTATGCAATTCTGCTGCAAGGGTATAATCTTTCACAGAGAAATCAGGCACATAGCTTGGGGATGGAACTACTCAATCATCACCTCAAGTTTTGCATTTCAAGCATAACTTTGAGCCAATTTTATTCATGGAAATGACTGCTGAAATTCATTTTAGTCAGATCTACTTTGGGTTAGCTTAGATCAGGAAGGGTATGAACACATAATAGCTTGCAACTGTGTCAAAGCTGTTCAAAAAGTTCTTAGGTCTCAGCTGAGGCACAGTAATTAATAACATGTACGTTACCCTAGCCAGCTCTAATATAGAGCCACCTCAGCTTGCACAAAGCCACCACTGAAGAGGATTTAAAAATTCAAATTATGCTCAGAAAAAGACTGTTTTCTCAGGGATTCAAACAACTCTAAGAACATTACTTCAACAAATTAAATTCAGTGAGCAGACAAGACTGTGGATGTATCTTTTCCACCCTCAGTTCCTCATACAGCACAAGAAGAGCTTGACAGCATGGGGAGAACCCAAACTTTGATACACATGGAAGGGCCACTCACATTCTGTGGATTCAATCATATGACAGCAGCAAGATCCCTAATTTATGGCGAAACACATAGGATTTTATCACGGACTGTTGCTTTAGGAAAACATTAGAGGACTTCCTCAGCTTATTTCCTGAAATATATATAAAAGGCATCACATGAAGGAAAATAAAAATGTAAAAATCAGACTTCGTAAACTGTTTTGTTTCTGTTCTTTGCACCCTAGTTAGTTCTAATAACCACAAATTTAGTGCTGATATTGAGTATCAACATCCTGGGGAGTACAAAAATATACTGAACAAGCCAGTCATTTTCCCTTGGCAAGCTATTTAAATCTTTGGTTGTGAAAAGCATGCTGAGAATTTCATCCTGCTAATTTTACACACAATAAAAAGAGCTCCCTTTTCCACATCAGAGGAGTTTGAATTTTTTTCCCATTCTCTCTGTAAGATGGCCAAATGTCCTGGGATGGGACAAAGAACAGACATATACTTGAACTTTTCAGAATAATACATTAAAGTCCTATACAGAGAAGCCTATACAGAAGCCTATACAGAAACTGAGGGCTTATTTCCTGCTCAGTTTACAGAGGAATGGAAGTTTTCACAGGATACCTCCCTTTCAAAGCAGAGCAGCCCCCACATCCACATCCAGTTATGATCTCTGAAAGCACAGAAACAAGCTGGCCATCAAAAATGAAGGCCTGACCACAGTGAAATTATTTTGAGGAGGTAATTAATAAGGAACTATGGGAAAAGAAAAAACTTAGAAGGTCCGAGGATTAAGCAGATCCCTCTTACCAATCCAATGAATAATGAGGCCAGGCAGGAGCAGAGCAGGTGGAGGGACACGTTTGTTTTGGGCGAGAAGCTGGAGTGCCAGAAGGGAGAACAAGGAAGAGGAGGCTTTTTCACAGGCTGGTGAAGGGCAGGAGAGCCACAGCAGGGGTGCAGGGAGCATCTCACCAGCTGAATGTCAGAAATAATTGACTCAATTGTAATGAAAGAGTTTAGAAATTCATTTTCAGAGAGAGAAATAGATAGTTGCCAGCTGCATCAGGTGATGATGTAATATTTCCCCAGTCAGGCATCATTCTGCAATAGCCCCTTCGCTGGACACTAGCTGAAGGCTGAGTAAATGAAGTGTGAGATTTCTCTGGGTGTGAGAACAATCTAATGGGTGAGAAAGCAAGCAGGAATAGTGCAACTTTCTGGGATGGATGATATTTTTTCACTGTCATTTCCTGTACATGCCTTTAAAACTTTCATGGATACTCTGCCATAGGGTCGCAGGTGAACAAAGTTACAAATATCTAGGAAAATGATGCAGTGAGTTAAACAGCACAAGGAAATGACATTTTGCTACCATTTACCCTGATGAAAACCTAAGGCAACTCTGTTGAAGTTAGTAGGGCTATTCCAAATTTAGGGAGCTATCCAGAGCCATATTTGGCCTGGACATAAAGCAGTAGCATTAACCTAAATTTCTGTGTCTTACTGTAATGCAAAGCTGACCACTGTAATCATGTTTTATTTGTGGAGAGCTTCAGTTCCTCTTACTCTGTTTCCAGTGTTTTTTTAAGTATTTGTTGCTTGTAGAGTTAGGGGTCCTGTCATACAGCATTCACTAGGTGAAGCAGTGCTTTAAATGCTCTCACTAATTTTAACATGCTGAAAGTGAACACTTTTGGGAAATACAATTCAACTCTTATAAATTAAAATAAATCAAAATCTTCCATCACAAGGTTTCAATTTTATTTGTGTTTCATGTGTTTGTAAGGGTGATGCAGCAGTCTCAAAGCAACAGTTTCAAAGTCGCCAGGACATCTTGGTGAAAAAAAATAAGGGAAATAAAAAACAAATGCAGATTAATTACTTTCATTATGAGAATCCAAGCAGGTTTTGATCACAAAAGAAGATAAAGTTGAGGCATAAATGTGAATGGTACAACAAATTAAATAGAAATCTGATTTTGCAGACCTGCCTTGTACTAAAGCATGCTGGGGATGAAGTTTTTTAGTTGTACTGAGAGAAACAAATGCTTAGTCAATAACCAAAATTCAAAATAAGCTGGCTAAATTCCAAGTATTTGTGGCTTTAATGACAACAACTTAAATTTATTATGAAACAACCTGGTCCTCATTTTTATACTTCAGTGCATTTACTAAAAGATTTGGGTTTTAATTTAACTAATGAATCTGTGGGGTGAAGGAAAATATGAATACTGTACCACTCCTAACTAGACATACTATTTATGCAATCTTATACCATAACCCAGTGTGACCCAGGATAATTGATAAAACATAAGCATTCCCATCATGTCATATTTAAGACTTAGAAGCTAAGGTAAGAAAATCAAACCAAGATTCACCTAAATATATCTACTCCCCTTCTTCCATCCCTCTACTCCGTCTTATTGGCTACTGAGAGAGCAGGTCTGGCACCAATAATCCTCTGGTGTGCTTTAGGCCTTAGCAGCTGTTCCCATTTTATGTTGATAGCTTCCCAATAAGAACCATTGATAAGGCAGGTTTAGTTAGGGTTGCAGGTGTTTGATGGAGTTATTGTTAGAGAGTAAGATGAGGGTGTGAGTAGGTTATAAAGACTACTCTGTCTGCCTTCTAAAGCTCTCTTCTTCCTTCATCTTTTGGGAGGGGAGGAAGTGAGTTGTGGCTTTCCCTAAAATTAAGGTAAAAAAGATGACTGATCTGCTTTGAGGGTGGAAGTTTAATTTTGAATTGCCCAAGAGTGGTTGGTGTTGGTTATGGTAATAGCTGTAAGTCAGTGTTTTCTCAACACCTAACATTTATATGGATTGTATTTAAAACTAAGGTTTGTTTCATGTATCCCAAGAGAGATCCTAAATATACAGAAAGGCTGGTTTGTGGGTGTCCTTATGGAAAGAGTTGTCCTTTTGAAAGACAAGATGGTGCTACTTGCACTAAAGGCTATGCTCTCTTCTGTGCAGCCTTAATATAATTACCTAAGGGAGGTTCCAATATTATTTATGAATGATCAGTGTGATTAATGGCAGTCACCTAAACAAAATTTGTTTAACAGGCTTTGAAGAATGAAATGTTCTTAGTGTGTAGAACCTGGTATGCTCTCTGCCTTTGTTCTGTATGGGGTATGTTAATATTTCTCCAAGCTGCTATTCTTGACCAGTATATGATGCATACAGGTTTTATGCTAGTAGCTGTAATAATGAGCTAAAACAAGAGGAAATATAAGTCTTTTCAGCAGGGTCTTTAATGCATGCTTTTAGGGAGTACTCACTGATAGCAAATAATCTCTTCTTACCGAAAAAATTCGATTCTCACAAGATGTGATATTTTGCCAAAAGCCTTGACTTCTCTAGCAATGTAATTCATTGTAAGCTATTTGCTTTTTACTCTTAAACTAAAAATACATTTCTATCAGCTAGAAACTTCAAACTGGGTCTTAAGGAAACACTCAAGGCTTCTCTTTTTAAGACTACTTGGCCTTTGGGACCTGACTCAGCAGCTCAAGGACACCTGGGGCTGGGAAGGAGTGGTTTGAAAAATATCAAAAAACTTACCTGGTTGGAATCTGATCACACTTTTGCTTCAGTATGCAAACATAAGTTTTATTTTAAGACAGGGAAGAGTCTGGGAGACTGGGGAGATGGAGAGGGAGGTAATAAAGGAGGGATTGAAAACACAGACTTATGTCTGTCTTTAGAAGGTGCAGGCTTAGCTCTCTTGTAAGCATGGAAGTTAGTTTTCACAGCATAAATTAAGGTTTTAAAAGCTAAGCATCTAAGCCTAAGACACTTACGCACACAAAACTTCAGTCTCTTGGCTTCCTTGGCACTCTTGATGCTGAATTTGAGCTTTTATTCTAGACTTTACTGTACTAATTTACAAAAGGTGCAAGAGATTAGACATTACATTATGTTCTTATTTAAGTATTAAATGTTGTTATTTATCTGCTTATTGCTATGAGATTTTTTTGCTAAGTTTAAACTGTACTGCTTTGCTCCTGTCTTCCATTTCTAGCCTCAGAGCTTTGGATGGGGAAGGTGAACAGCTTGCACTTGATATCATCTAGTGTGGGGTTTTTGGCAGAAAAAAGCAGGAAAAAATTACAGTGTATCCTAATGGTTGAAAATAGTGTATGATGGGCTTGACTGAGTTGTGAGGTACTTAAAACTACCTCAGAACTTTTCTTCTATTGCTGACCAGTTATAGGAGAGGCAGATCCTCTATGTGTCTGAATCTTTCTCGTCTAAGATAGATACTTTGGTGAAAGGATTAGCATTTAGCTAATGATATGTGGTGGTGCAAATAGTATTCACTCTATTAGCTAAGGTGTAGGCTTCAGGAGCTCAGAAGAGGTATGCTTTGAATGCTGAAATAAACAAATGAAAACATAAATGTGTGATCAGCAATATCTGCTGGGACACTACAGTTGTTGTAAGAGTGGGCCACATGTACTGTTCTAGCAGTGTGCTGATTGCAGTAGCTATCTACCTTATTATGACCTTTTTCACACCTCATGCAATACTTCCTTCTGTTAGGAAAAGCAGGCTATCAGATTTTTTTAGGAGAAAGCTAGTGTGCATCCCTAGACTGTAGATATGTCTAAATATGCACTTTAAAACCAATGTCTTGCTTAGAACACAGAGGTATGCCTGTAGTTACAGTATTGATGTTCTACAAACAGAAGTGAACATGTAAGCAGCATTAACTCTAGATATCTTCACTGAATGCTTCTGGTTTTTTCCCTTCAGGTTAAATGTGTAATGATCTTTGAACAAGTGGATATACAAACTCGCTAAAGATGTCTGTTCAAAGCCAGCACTGTTCCATTATTATGAACCCTCCTCCACCAGAATACATAAATAACGAAAGTAGCGGATGTCAAACAAACCAACTTCAGTACTTAAAGAGGGTGGTCATGAGAGCCATGTGGAGACACAACTTTTCCTGGCCGTTTCACCAACCTGTAGATGCAGCAGCACTGAATCTGCCTGTAAGAACCATTTTGGAACTGGATTATTAATATGTAAATTATGTCAATTAATGTTAAAAAGGTTTTTTTCTAATGCAACAGATTATGGAAGACTATTTTTGCTATTGAACTGCTGTCATTAATCTAAGTCTACAAGAAAAGTGTTTCCTTTCTAAAGAAATGCTGCATTTTTGCTCATTTTTCTGTTCTGAAACTAGTAAATCAGTATTTCTAAGGTATACTAATGATGCTTAAACAGGCCTCTTAGAGTTTCTGTATATTGGTGTTCAGACTTGTCTTCTGATTTAGACATATTTATTAACACTGCATATGATAAGTATTTTCTTTTGCCTTTGAGTATTTTTTTTCATATTAGGCAGCCTTAATGTCAAATACTTTATGATGGAAAATCAGAAATGACTGACCCTGAAGTAAACAGGCAAATCTGGAACCATTTTGTTGCAGAGAAGTCATTACACCTATAGTATTTACACCTATAGTTTCAAATAATTTTGTTCTGAAGTTTCTAGAGGAAATAAATGTCCCTGTAGAAATAGGGAAATAAAAAAGCTATGGTTCTCATCATACCATAGTGGAAGAACATCCTTCCATGAAATAGAAGATATAATGCTTAAATTAGTTTTCTGTTCTGCTGTGTGCATGTTATTTATGCTACAACTTAATTGTGACAAAGTAGATGACTATAATGTCTTGTCGTTTTCATCCAGGTATTTTTAAACTCTAGTTTTGGATGTTTTTCAGTCAAATGAAAACATAGGTGATTGGCACAATGTTATTTCAGATCACCTGGAAGATACTGCTTTTGGTAGATAAGTAGAAAGGTGTTAAGGTGTTAAATAAAACCATTATACATTCCCTTGGATTATTTTCTTTTTTCCCCTCCAACAGCTTAAGCATTGATATTTATTTCTCACAAATTTTCAAGACTAATTCTACTAACTCACTGGTTCTGTTTAGAGTAGACAAAAGCATTTATCTGTGGCTGTTTCTTGTGATGAACTCGTTTGGTCAGTTTGTACAAAAGCACAGTCAAAGTACTATCTCTCTGTCTTTTCTTACCCTTTCTCCTTCTTGGACATAGCTGTCAGTTAAGGTGAAGGGGCATTCCATCAGACTTGTGGCAACGTTTGCAGCTGGCTTCAGGCCAGTTCTGCCTCTTTGGATTTCTAAGACAGCCTCTTGACTTCTCAGAGTATGTATTAGTTCAGCCACTGCACAGTAACAAACAAACGTCTGGCAAGGACAATAAAGTATTTGTCCCCTTTGCATTTCTCCTCCAAATGTTAGAAGATGCAGAATGGACAATACTTAATTACTAGTTGCATTTTTGTTTTGATAAATTAAATAGCCTGCACTTTAATGTATTTAGCTTTTCTATTTCACCAAAACAGATTGTTAGGATAGCTTTAGAACACTCTAGAAGTAGTAGTTACTTTGTACAATTACCATGTATATGTGAACTTAGTGGGGATATTTCCATTCCAATTTCTTAAATGCACCGTCAGGGGAACAGCCTCATGGTCTTACAAGGTTTTAGCTATGCTGCTAAAATAATCATGACAGTTCCCATTCCAGCTGCCTTTCAGTCATATTGCCACTTCTTAGGCCAACCCTAAGAGGAGAAACAATATAGCCAGGGATAAAGTATTTGGACAGCAATTGTGAAAACTTGGCAGCTTCTTTTTGTTAGTGACTGAGACGTTGTTGAAGTTTGGCTTCTTTTTTCTTCCGTAAACTGGAGCGCTGCTTTGTGTAAATGGCTTTGAGACAACAAATGAGAAGTGCATATACTTTTAATAAGTACTACTACCAGTAAAGCTCTGGAGCCTATTGAAATAAATATTGTTTAGGACTTTGAATGATATATGTTACATGGAAAAACAAGGACAAAATATAAGATGAAAATTTCTGGAACACCTACATTTTTGGTACCTATGACTATAGGGGAAGATTTTCCTTTAAATAAAATACTGCTTCTAAAATAATGCAATTCTCTCTTGCAATTTAGCTTTCATAACTAAATGTGTAAAAATCATGTCCTAATAGTAAGATATGTTTGGTGACTTATTCTTTCAATTACCACAGGATTATTACACTATCATAAAAAAACCTATGGACTTAGGCACCATAAAAAAGCGACTGGAACACAATTACTACACAAAAGCTGCAGAATGTATTGAAGACTTTAAAACTATGTTCTGGAACTGCTACATGTACAACAAGGTACGTGGAACACCAAATCTTACCAGTAACTGGTTGTATTGAATTATACAAGCAAGTCTAAAAGAAGCACAGGGTTATTAGAACACGCAGTTAGTCGACATTTCCGTGATTTTTTTGCAACTACTTTCTCTGGAGTGTTGGGGAGGTTTTTAAGCTAGGATTGACTGAGGACACATAAGTGAAGTCTTGCTTGCTGTTCCAACAACTGAGTGCATGGTTTTTTCTGCACAAGGACTCTATGTCCAAAATCTCTGGGGTTTAGCTGCAGAGCTCATAAACAGCAAGCACTATGTCACTGCTGTACAAGTCCAAGGCTAGCAACCCACAGCCTTCAAGCAACCCTCTGTTCCTTCAAGAAGTTCAACCTAATGAAGTGTGATCATCTCCCTGTGCTTGGATATTTGTTGGCTGTGTCTTACTATCTTTGAGCTTCAACAGCTTTTCAGAACACAGGGGTAATAAGGGAGTTGCGGATCTGCCCCCTTTGGCTTTTGCTGTAGAAGTATGCAGAGGTAAAGGAGAATTTTTCAATGGGACAGTGACGGAAAGAGTATTTCAATGGTGAAGTATTTTGCTTTAAAGTGAGTCTGCAGGGGCAGGGATGGCAATGATTTCTAGACCTCTCTGGTACTGGTGGCTTTTTTTAATCTGTTGGGGCAAGACTTTCTAGCCTGGTTGTTTTATGATATAGCTCCCATTACCACAGCCTCTCCTTTACTGAATGGTATTGACCATATTTTGCAGCCAGGTGATGACATTGTGTTTATGGCCGAAGAACTAGAAAAAGTGTTTATGCAGAAAATAGCCCATATGCCACCAGAAGAAAGACCAGTGAGTCTCAATAAAGGAAAGAGAAAAGGAAAGAAGGCAGAAGGTAAGGCCTGTATTATATGCTGAATTTATAATATATTAAGCAAGCAAAACTGGAAACAGGAGATCTTCTTTGTCATAACTCAACCCTGGAACATTTTGGGTATTCTCTACTCTTTCCAGAACAATCATATGGATAACAATAATGCTCTAAGGCTTTAGAAAATTTTCTTTAAAAATTAAAAAAGTTCCTTTTTTTGGAAAAGGAACTGACTTCCAATTCAGAGACTGTCATGCTGCTCAGCATTGTGTTATATAAACTAATAGGTGTGAACATCTGTGGGAAGTAAACAGAGTAACAGCTGAAAAAGACATGAATAATTTAATCAGCCAAACCAAACCCACAAAAACATTGGTCTAGACTGTTTTCACATCTCAGTAGCGGAGATCTGTAATACTGCTAAGCAATATATGCAGGTATTGACTATGCTTAGGAAACATGAACCTACATGATGCAGTCTGCACTCTTTGCTGCTTGGTCTTTATGTGTTTGTAGAAAACAACTTGACACTTTACTTGGCAAGAACATTTTTACAATATACAGTGTGTAGGATGATGCCTTTTTAATCTTTGGTCTGAAGTTAATCCACACTTTCTTGAAGCCAAATAAGGTGTAATTTGGCATGATATTCTAGCTGGAGCACTAATGGTGCGAGTAGAGGAGGATGCCAGTGTTGGTGTAAGTAACAAACGCTCTTGTTTGCATTTATTTATGGCATTCCTGTATAGACGAGTGGTAATGTTGACAGCTAGTCAATTTGACGATGAAAGTAATTAACTGCAACATTTTAGACTTAAATTCTAAAATTTCCTGTATTAAAATAACCAGAAACATGGCAGCCCAACCCTGGGATTTCAAATGAACAAAGCACAAATGAGAAGCAAGCTGAAAGCAGTGAGCAGCCTCCAGTGATGACTCAAGAGCAACAGCAGGTTACACTGGCTCCTTTGTCTACAGCTCAGCTGACTGCTTTAATGCCAGCTGCAGTCTCTATAACAAAAGTAAGTTTCCTCAAATAACTTTCAGAAAGAAATATATTGAAATTGCTCCTTCAGGCACTTATGGCAAAACCGTAGGAGCTATGGTAATTGTTGTATGTCTTTGAAACTTTTGTTAAAATAGAAGATAGTAAGAGATCTCTATTAAATCTTCTATGTCTCTGCTAAATACCTGGGCCAGTACTAATTCTAGAAGCTAAACAGAATTTGGGATGATTGCTTGGCACATCTTTTCTTATAAATGTGATTTTAAAATGTTGTTCTCAAAGAAAAAACATTAAGTTTAAGATGATCTTTCTTGAAGTGTATGATTATATACACTTCTGCAGGCTTCACCTTGAGGATAATTGTTTTTAAACTACTAAAATAAAGCTCTAAGTTCTATTTAATAATTTCTCATGGTTTTTATATAAATCAAATACTTGTTTCTTCAAAAATTAGCATGTTTGCTTAAACACTGTGTAACTAGCCTGGGAGGTGTTTGTAGCTCACAAAGAAAATTCTTGTTACTTCAATCTGAGTTGTATGTGAACATCTGAAAAACTCCTGTATTGACTTCATTTTGGTTTTGCTCTTCCAATGAGGAATAGGCACTTTTGCCAATCTCTCCTATAGTGTGTATTTACACTTCACTCACATAGTCTGAACACTGATGACAAAGCATGCATTATATGGCTTCCAAATCAAATACAACACAAGTTAAAGAAAAACAGAGATAAACCATGTACATAAGGCCTTCAACCAGGACTAAAATGAATTGCAGTAGTTTTTCCCCTTCTTGTGGCTGTCAATTTGCAGGTAATTTCAGAGCCTGCCAGCTTCCTGGAATCTTCACAAATGGCTAAAATCTGACCCCAGCCTGGCCTGCAGTACATCTACTTCTTTCCTTTACATCTAAGATGGAGCTTGGTGTGCTAGTCTTGTAATACCTTGTGGGTTTTTAGTCTAAGCTTGTGGAGTTGCTGCATTCTGCTGACTTCAATAGCTGTTAAGAGCTCTGACACTCTTTTTGGGCTACACACACACAAGAATAATCTAAAACTGACCATTTTCTTACTGTTCTGGACACTTGTATTTTTATTATTTTCTTAGGCAAAAAGAGGTGTGAAAAGGAAGGCTGACACTACAACTCCTACTACTTCAATAGTCACAGCAAGTGGTGAATCTTCAGCAATGTTTAATGAAAGAAAAGCTGTTAAAGCATGTAGAGGTGAAAATGAACGTATGGTAACAAACAAGCTTCTGAAGAGAACCTTCTCAGATTCTCAACAGCCACCTGGAATAATTAAAAAGATTCAGTTGTCAGGACAACTAAAATATTGTAATGCAATACTTAAAGAAATGTTTTCAAAGAAACATGCAGCATATGCATGGCCTTTCATAAAACCTGTAGATGTGGCATCTTTCTCCACTGGTGTGAACCAAACCATTGCCAAATGTCCTGCAGACCTAGGAACCATTAAAGTAAGTATGTTTCTGGGGAAATTAGACTATTTGTGTAATTACAAAGCTTTAAATGTGTTAGCTGAAAAGGTGTCATGAAAGCTGCTTCTCCTATGAAAGACATAACAGGCCTAGAAACCAGACACATTTCTGTTTCTCAAATTCAGCCAAGGTCACTGAAGAATGTCTTCTGAGTCTCGTTGTGACACATAGTGCCTAATCTACCTAACTGCTGAAAAAGCTAATATAAGCAGTGAGGGAGTTATGATCTCCATGAAGCCCTGACAAGCATGCCACATGTTAAATGTCTGTACACACAGTGCTGTTATTAATGCCCTACAAAACAAAATGCAATTCTGTCAACTCCTGCTTTTCCCTCAGTCTGTGTTCTTGGTGAAGTGCCCTAGGACTTGTACACTGGATGTTTACATGAAACATTTCACCTTTTTAGTGGAAAGCAACCATTCTAGATGGAGATATGTGGACAGCACTCTGTGGATGCTGAGCATATTTGTATGGGGTAAAGTATTTAGCCCAGTTAAGCTCCACTTTTTGGGGAATGTTCCATTTTAATAGCTTACTGAATTATCTTGAAAGCTGACTTGCACAATACAAAGGTTATTTCTCAATTTCTAGTCCATTAATTTTACTCCAGCTATTATGGAATAAGCTTTGTATAAATACCATGCATAGAATCAAAAACAGATGCTGAGTTCAGAACCAAGTAAAACCACTCAAACATTGATGTCTTGACCAAGTGCTGAAACTAGTACTACAAAGTTCTTTCAGCAATTACAATTAAATCTGTTTAAAAGAGGAAAAAAAATCTTACTTTGTTAAAGAGACAATGTTGAAATGAGACTGAGGTATTTCATAACATTTTTTATAATATTTACTGTCTTGATACGAGCTAAACCTGAATATATATGTTAAAATTCTAGTTCCTCCTTTCTTTCTGCTAGTTCATGGTGATGCTGTCTACTGTGTGCCTTAATTTTCTTTTCCTCTAGAAGAAAATGGATAACTTGGAATATAATGATATACAAGAATTTGCTACAGATGTCAGATTAATGTTCATGAGCTGCTACAAACGTAATTCTTCAGACCATGAAATAGTTGCTATGGCAAGAAAATTTCAGGTGAGTTCTCTTTTAAGTCAGACTTGAAAAAGAATAGTTCATCTCATGCCCTGATGTAGAATCTACTAATATTACTGAACTACTGTGTTGCTGTGTAGTTCTAGAAGTAGTAGCTGCATAACACTTTCAGAAATCTGAAAAACATGCTGTTCCCAAACCTAACTCTTCAGGATGTTTTTGAAATGCACTTTGCTAAAATTCCTGACGAACCTGTTGCGAGCGATCATCTGCCACAGCCTGTGAGAGAAATGACAGAAGCTTATTCTAGTGAAAGCAGTAATGATAGCTCTTCAGAAGAAAAATCATCTGAAGACTCTGAAGAGGAGAGAAAAGTGAACCTCAAAAAGCTTCAGGAGCAAGTAAGCATTAGTACTTAACGTGTGTGACTTAAGATCTCTCTGGTAAGGCCACTTTCAATGGTCTATTCCAAGGCTTAGCAACAAAAATCAGTTTTTAAAAGATTCTAGTAACTTGTATTTTTAACACAGAACTTTATTTCCGTTTGGAAGCACTGCCAAGTGTTAAGTGAATAGTGCCTCAACAAATACAAACTGAGCAATAGTTCTACTACTCTTGCCTACCACTTCTTCAGAGGACTCTCAAACTTCTTAAAAAATAAAAGTGTGTTCCTGTGGTATGAGAGCCTTCAGGCACTCCACATGTAGCTTAGTGGCATATTCTTCCAACAGGGTCATTTCTTGCACATGGTCAAAAAGCTTTGTTCTTACCCTCAGTCTCTTTTGAGCCATACAAAAGCAAGTCGTTAATTTCCTCTTCAGAAAGCTCAGTATGAGAGAGAAAAGAAGGTATTTCATGCTAACCAGTGAAACAAAGCCAGGCTTCATATTAGGAGTGGGATGAGTGTTGTTTCTGCTCGAACATAACTTTTTAACCTTTTCCTGCTGTATCTATAAACTCTGAGGAAAATTAGCATTTGTTCTGTTAGTCAAATGAGGGACAGTTTTCAGTTCTTGTCAGATTAGCATCATCAACTTATGAATGTAGGCAGAAGGACGAACACAAGTGTACAAGCCAACCTTTACAGTAGTGAAGTATTTCAGTGTGTCTGATTTCTAATCTCATCATCTGACCATCTTCTAATTTCTGAGGTTTAAACAAAGTTGTGTTAAGCTCTTCTCTGAAATTCTTAGTGTGTCTCAACTAGCCACTTCATATTTCAAAATAAGATGCATGAGCCCAGTCCCACTTGCCTAATTCAGCAATGCTGTAGAAATATAACCTAATAAGGCATTTATGTGCATCCCAAATTCCTGAAATTAGAGAGACTGCTGGAAACC